>OX424575.1:73367614-73375114 GCA_949152435.1 Gastracanthus pulcherrimus
ACATAAAATATTTCTCCCTATTTTGCTATTATTGCAAACGTCGAGGCCATGAAATCAAAGAATATCGGTCTTAAATACAAGCTTTTGTAACAAACTTATCAACCCTAGCAAGTAATAATTAATAAACAAGCCTTCGTTCTTAAAAAAAGAATATAATAAGTAATAAACAATTTTTTCATAAATATTGAATAATTAGAAGTTTATTTCTCAAAAAAAAAATATAATAAGTGATAAATGATTTTTTCATAAATATTGAATTTTAATGACAAAAATAAGTTTTTCTAGGAATAATAAGTAATACACAACAAATAAAGTTTCTATAAATAAATATTTAATGTTGATTAATTCATTTAAAATAAATAACCAATCTCAAACAGCAAACAGACCATAAAGTACAAAGTAGAGCATAACTCAAAATTCAGAAACATAAAAATATGTTACGAGCAATTCAACATTCGTTAAATTCAGCACCACCCGAATTTTAGATTCGAAGGGTCATTCAGTATAAGAAGAGCGTTAACAAATAGTAACGACGTGCATTATGTCCTCCCAAAGGTGCTTGTATGATTAGAGACGTTCAAGTCATATGTACTAACGATAAAAATGTAGTCCAGTATTAACAAATGCCTCTGTGAACTAATAGAAATGTGATTGGCACATTGGCGCTGTCCGAAATAAGAATGCAGTCCAGAGTTAACAAATGCCTCTGTGAACTAATAGAAATGTGATTGATGCGTTAGTGCTATTCAAAATTAGAATGTAGTCCGGAGTTAACAAACGTCTCTGTGAATAAATAGAAATATGATTCGCGCGTTGACGCCGTTCGAAATAAGTATGTAGTCCGGAATTAACAAATGCCTCTGTGTACTGATATTAAAAGACATCAACTAAACAGGCACCACGAAACAATAACATTATGAACGTCAATTTCATAGGACAAATAAAAAGAAAAAAAGAAAAAGAAGAGAAAAACTCTATTAAAAAAAAAGCAAAATAAAAATAAATTCAATTTTGAGAATTACATTATGCATCTCCTTTGGCTTTCGAGTACTTGCATCCGTTCTCTACCTAAAATACCTCTGACTCTTAAAAAAAAAATAAATAAATGAAAACATCCACACGCGAGTTGAATTTGGCTATTTTCCCTTTTGTTGCAACAGGTTGGAAATTTTGTGCACACAGCCAAACACAATCACAAGAAATAAACACAATACAATCTCTACAATTACATTTTGAAAATTCAGAAATGCAAGAGTGACAATAATTACTACCTTATTTAAGTAACATCGTTTCTAATAAAAGTACAAAATAAAAAATTCAAGAAACTCAATATAAATTAAGTAAGATATAATAAATTACTTTAGTAATTAAACAAACAAATCGTAGAATAAACTTAAGAATAAGAACAGTCCTTTTCTTTTTTTTTTATTTTCTTTTGCGATCCTACGAACGTATCGATGCACAATAGTTCGGGAATCACACAAGACGTATTAAAACATTTGACACGAGCAGATAGAACTTTGCTCTCTACAGAAGGGAATCGCAGGCATAGTTTTATTACGCCTAGTCTATTGCCTATTCAAAAAAAATTATAAATGTCAATTATCCCTAAATTTCACACTGAATTCGTTTCATTTTGGACTAAAAAAAAAAGTAACTCAACATGTTATTTCAATCTCAAGTTTTGAAGTTACCTTATTGCGAGATTGGCAGCGCGCGGAGAGATACGGCAAACATAATAGAGATAGACGTATAAAGATGTACTAATCAGCTATTCAAAGAAAAAATCGAGAATCTATAAACAACTTTTAAAAAATTTTTAATATTGCAATTTCAGAGTGTAAATATCAAAATATTCATTAAAATCCTCAAGTGATATAATTCTAAAGTAATTAAAATGTTAAAATCAATAAGTATATTTAATAATACTGCAACTTCAAAGTCAAGCACTAGACTATCCAATGGACTCTTTTTAACACTTTCAAACACGCTAAATCCATAAAGTGTAAATACAAAAATATCTAATACATTCTTTTAGCATTTTCAAATAATGCAAATATAAAAATCTCAAACTATTAAAAATTAGTAAATATCTTTCGGGGGTCCCGATATTTCACCAGATCTCAGAAAGTTACAGGTCCAGCGACACCCGCTTAACCAGCCTCCCCTCCCACGGAAACATATGACCTGGCGCGATTACGGCCGGTGTGAAAGCTCCACGGTTACGCTATATATCCATGGAAGGGCTCGGATTCGTGCCAAGAAGTGCAGTTCCGATAAGCTACGAGACAGTGCCCAGAAATGCACTAACACCATCTCAACAGTAGCAGTGAGACTGCGAGGAGAGACCGCAAGTCTCCCCCCATCAAATAAATAGTCTTTACATTGTATTGTATAATCAATTCGTATAATTCTAATCTTATAATCAACGAAAATATATCAACATCATATGTGAGCAATAACTCTAAAATAATATCTGCGTTATATTACTTAGTAAATTCTTGTAATTCTAATCTCATAATTAAGAAAAATATCTCACTTCAAGCGTGAGCAATATTTTTCTGGAATGATCTACATTGTAAGTTTAAAAGAAAGAGAAAGAGAGAGAGAGAGAGAGAGAGAGAGAGAGAGAGAGAGAGAGAGAGAGAGAGAGAGAGAGAGAGAGATATTGATATTGATATAAACTTTATTGCGCCTTGGGGTAATACCCCGTCTGGCGTTTTAGAGATACAAATGGATTATTCTATTATACAAAAGTAATTATTTACAAGTGAACAGGTGAAGTATTAAGATTACAAGAACAATTTGTGCAATTTACAAAACGTTTCTTTCGTCGATTGACGTGCGAATGACAAGCGAGTTTCGCTTTATGATTACGTTTCATTACGATTTATGATTACATTTCTTTTTCACTTCAAGCGTGAGCAATATTTTTATGGAATGATCTACATTGTAAGTTTAAAAGAAAGAGAAAGAGAGAAGAGAGAGAGAGAGAGAGAGAGAGATATTGATATTGATATAAACTTTATTGCGCGTTTATTACAAGTTTATTACAAGTTTCACTTAATGACTAGGTTAATGCTCCGTTAAAGCTGAGTTAGAGCCGTAGGCCTTCATTCCTTATACGAGTTGCCCAATCCGATTGGTCTCGCTTGAAGAGTTCGTCAAACAGAGATGTTTTAAATGTGTTTATTGGCTTTACCGAAAACTCAATGAGGCTTAAGGAATTTAGCATCATTGAGGCTTGAATGCGAAAGGATTGCTTCCAGGCTTCCGTACGCGGCGCGGTATAGACAAGCACGCTTGGTGGATTTCGCTCGGAACGGCGCAGAACTAGATCGACGTTTAGTCGAGTAAAACGGTTTGCAAGATAGTCTGGATTTTCATAGGCTAATATCGCATAAGCTAGTGAACCTAAGAAGTATTCCCGTCTATTCTTTGCCGAGAGCCAGACTAATTCCAATCTATACGGAGTCACGTGCGCACGAGGTGGAATATTGCCAAAGACGAACGGAATACAAGCGTTTTGAGCTCGTTGGAGCTTCAAGGCTCGCGTAGCGTCTAAGTCATTATATACGACACATGCGTAATCAAAACGCGGAAAGATAAGAGATTCCACCAAACTCTTTTTTAGCTGTTTAGAGAGTGCATGCATATAAAATTTTAAAGTATAAAGTGTCGCGTATGCTTTGTGAGCTACATGCTTGGCATGAAGTTGCCAGTCGAGGGTGGGAGTGATCCATTCTCCCAGGTTACGAGCTTCGTTTACATATGGTAGGGAAATGCCATCAATGACGATCTTTGGGATAGTGTGAAGATCGATTTTGGAGGTGTATGCCAGACTACCCAGAATCATAACCTTTGTCTTTTCAAGGTTTAGTTTCAGACCGTTTTCTCGGGCCCATTGAGCGACAGCTTGTGCGTCGCGATTGATCTCAGCTAGGCCTTGCAGTAGGTCACTCGGATAAAAATGATGTAACACTTGTGTGTCGTCGGCGAAAATCCTTGCTCTGGCATAACGGAGTGCTCTGGGTAAATCATTTATATATATTAAAAAGAGTAACGGACCGAGAACGCTGCCTTGAGGGACACCTGAGGTGGCTCGAAGCCATTCTGAGATCGAGCCACCCTCATCAACTACTGCTTGTAGGCGGTCGGCGAGATAGTTGAAAAACCATCGTAATACGCGATCGGAGACATTGATGTTACGCAGTTTGATAAGAAGTAATTGATGGGGGATTGTATCGAAAGCTTTTGAAAAGTCAAAGAGGATAAGTACCGATATCATACGCTTATCGATAGCCCGCCTGACATTGTCTAATACTCCGAGGAGGGCAGTCTGCGTACTATGGCCGCGTCTATATCCTACTTGTCGCGAGTCGAGCAATATGTGCGTTTCAAGGTATCCAATAAGCTGCTGATGCACAAGGCGTTCTAAAATTTTCGAAATCTCGGAAAGTTGTGCGATTGGTCGTGTGTCTGATGGTGAGATTGGTGCCTTGACCTTGGAGAATTGGTGAGAGTAGCGCCATTTTCCAGGACGCAGGAAAAGCACCATTAACTAAGCAGGAATTGAACAAGTCTGTGAGGGGCTTGAGAGTTTCGGGAAGAGTGAGCTTTAACATTTGGGCTGTTAGACCATCAAGTCCTGCACTCTTCGACGGAGTGCACATGAGAGCCTCTTTGACCTCTATGCTAGTAACTGGGCGAAAGTCAAAGCAAGTTCCGATAGAGTCGTTGTAGGGGCGATCACAGGCGATTTGAAAATCTAACTCGGTTAGACGGGGCGATTGATTCACTATGGTGGCATAGTGGGTGTTCAGTACATCAGCACTGAAATGAAGAAGCGGAGAGGGTAGGTTTGACCCAGATATGTGCATGCGGCGCAGTTCACGCCACTTAGTTTTAGCATCGGGCGCAGCGTCGAGTTTTTCCTCGAAAAAGCGATTTTTCGCTGTATCTAAGGTATTGCATACCTGAGAACGAAGCAATTTAAAGGTCTCGTGATCGACGGTTCGACCTGAAAGGTGGTACTCGCGATAAGCCCGGTCGCGCTGTTTCATTAGTGTCCGAATTGCAGGAGAAACCCACGGTTTTCTCTTCGAGGACAATGTAATTATCCTTAGAGGAGCGGCCATGTCATAGGCTGAAATCAAGGCAGCAGTGATCGTGCGTTCTGCGTCATTTATGTTTGCTGGGCTAGGCCCAAGTACGAGGCCTGCTGATGGCGTGGTTGCTAGAAAAGAATTATTGGCAAAGGGAGGCGGCAGGTGGACACTTGCAAGACTCTCATGAATAGACTTGGCTAATGTAGTTAAATTCGCTTTTTTTAAATTACGTGTTTTAATAATTTTCTTTTGAATAGCTACTTTATTGCATTTAAGCGTGATTTCGATAAGGTCGTGTCCTGCAATGAAGGGAGCGTCGGTCTTCTTGAAGTTTAAAACTGAGTTTAGTTGTTTTACGATGAAAAGATCAAGCCACGTATGTGACGGAGGTTCCCTCCACAGCAAGTGATGGGTTGGCTCAGAATGTACTAGGTAGAGTGAGTGTGATTCAACTTCAGTCAGGTGATTAGATGCAGCATTTCTTAGACACATGTTAATATTAAAGTCACCGGTTACTACTGCATTTGTGTAATGGGGTAGATAGGTAGAGAGACAGTTGAAGAAATGATCGGGGTAGGCTGCGGAAGGTCGGCGATAAACTACTGCAAAAAGTAATTTTATTGAAGAATTTATTATCTTGACTATAAGGAATTCTGGCATGTTGTCGTAAGCTGGCTTAGACTGCGCCAGAATTTTTACAATGAAATGATCGCGTACATATAGTGCGATTCCACCACCTTCTTTATCCTCTCTGTCTACTCTATGTATATTGTAGCCCTTAAGTGCTAAGTTATCATCTGGCTCATTCTTGGACAGAAACGTTTCTGTAATAGCAAGAACATCGAAATAATTTTCTGCAAATTTATCCTCAATTAGAGCGAAGTGCGCGCGAGAATTGAGCATATTTGCATTTATATGACCTAAGACTAACGTATCTACATACTTAAATGCTACCGACTGAGCCGCTGACTGTCATTGTTTAGGGCGCGCTGCAAGGACAGACAAATCATCTAAAGAGTGTATAGGGATGAGGGGAGAGTCGAAACTCTCTCTCATGCATACTACCATATTTCTGACTACCGGACGAGCGTAGTTTAGTGGTTTATGTGCTAGGCGGGCTTTACGCAATAATGAGTACACTGGCTTTGGCCAAAGCGGTCTTATAAAAATTTTGCTTTCGCCACCCGCTCCGAAAATAGTTTGCGAATTGAGGTCCTTTGACAGGTGCGATTTTGAGATCACCGTGTTTCGTATAATCGAGTTACGAGACGTAAATTGAGTTACGAAAGCGCGTGTTTCCTCATTGGATGTAGTTTCCATCGCGGTCGCAGCATTTGTTTGTACATTAGCTGGTTCGTTTGAAACTGCATTAATTTGCAAGGTCGCTTGCGCCGCGTCGTACTGCCCTACTTCCCTAAATGGCCAATCTCTAAATTCAATGACATGGTTTAATAGGCCGGGTAAACCTATGGCGCTGAATACACGGTCAGCCGCGGGCCCGTTTCCTGTGTCAATTGTCGCTGGAACTCCCGAGATGATAACTTCGCATGTGTCCGTTACGATAGATTTTTGGCTTACGGCCACAATCTCGCTGCGCAATGCATTAATATCAGCTCTGTGCTCGGTTTCAACTGTGGTTAATCTATCCTCTACGGACGTCAAACGTGTTGTTAGATTTTTGAGGATCTCTGTAGTTTCTCTGCTTGTTTCACGATATTCCGCGCGATGTTCATCGAAAACTTTCAAATATGCGGTAAACCATGCCGGCGCTGCGTCGCCCATGTCGGTGGTTATGTTTTCTGTAAGGCACTCGGGCCGCGGCGAATTTACGCAAAGCACAGCTGGGGCGAGTAGAGGTACGACGCGATGCTGCTTTGATGCTGGCGTGAGAGATACCTATGGGGGAGAGGTAGCAGAACGCTTTGCCTGTGCAGTGTTTGGTAATACCGAGGCTGGTGTCTTAGTTTGCGGTTTGTTAGCGGCGTAACAGCGAAGTGCTGTAGGACTTACATACAGAGACGGATCGACACACTTTACGTGGTATACAAGAAAACAGACTATGCACTGCACTGACGGCTCAGTATTACGTACGATCGCGTTGTTACAATGTGCGCATTGACGCTTACTCATCACAACATGCTTATTGCTACGAGAATATCGCAAAGTCTATTCTAGTACGTAAGCGAAAGATAAACTTAAAACAAGACCTTAAAGTAAAATAAATGAATGAAACTAGTTCACCTAGTTCAACGCTGTTAAAAAGAGCACAATGAGGTTACTCTGCAAGCACTTTTATAAAAGTTAGTGATAGAAAATGAAAACGATCAGGCATCGGTAACGCAGAGATCCTTTACGCCCATATACATGTGTACGTAGTGGTAACAAATGAAAA
>OX424575.1:73382614-73606326 GCA_949152435.1 Gastracanthus pulcherrimus
CCCATGTGCGTTTGTATCTGTCTATGATTTTAGAATTAAACATATTAAAAGAACTAATAATGGAATAATGGACCAGCTTATAGTTTGTCACGTAATTTAGTAACAGATTTTAAAGAATCAATAATCGTGAAAAGAGGTCCGCAATAATTATTATATTCGTTATATTACTTTTATAAATGATAACATTATTTCATATTATTATGTGCATAATAAATAATATGTGTAGAATAAAATTAAAAATTAGCTACTTTTTTACTTACCTACATCTGAATCACTGTCACTGTCAAATGGATTATAATCCGAGCTGGGGTTACTCAGCTCGCCATCTGACTGTATTTCCTCGTCACTATCAGAGCCACTTATCTTAAATTCTGAGACAGAACTTCGACCACCATTTTTTTCCTCCTCTGAGAAGTTTTCCTCGAAAGACGAAGCGCGAGCCCTTTTTGTTGCACGTTGTGCCACAAGTCGAATCGGTTTACGTTTGTTATTAGTCAGTGATCCGGCAATTACTGCTACCGGTTCCATTACTTCGTCAGCAATTGACTGTGGCACGTCAAATCCAAGTACTCGGTGAATACGATTTCTGTCAGGCGCCGGAAAGTGCTTTTCTACTAAGGACTGCAGAACTCCTCTTCAGACGTACGGAAAAAAACAAGAATAAAATTATATAATTTTTATTTTTATTATAAAAGTTTTTATATGAAGAGAGAGAGAGACTTTTTATTCATCACTATGACAACATTTACAACTGTATCTACATGTAATTAAAAGTAGTTATCACATAGTCCTTAATTACATTTTTATTTTAGGTTCACTATCACAGGTCATCAATTAATAATATGTAATATAACATGATGTAGTCAGTTTTATCACATATCGTTTCGTCAACTTAATAAGATAAAAATAAATAGATAACAGGAAATATATACAAACATTTATATTGCACGAACATCTACCGCGTCAAGTATAAAACACACTTTCATTCTTACAATCATTCACGCTAATAATTACACTCATACTTCAGACTTAACACTTAAAACAAATTAGGACTTTATAGAAATGAACGAAGACAATCCCAAGTAGTTTGACATAGGCCGCAGGCTTATGACTGCTCACTTCTGTGGAATCCTTGTCACCGTGCAATTGTTTGAGGTGACCACCTAATGCCGTTTTAAACTTACATAGTGATGGCAGACACCTTACACTGCAAGGGAATAAGTTCCAGAGGTGTGCACCCTGGACCCTAAAAGAATATAGGTCCTTATCAATGCACGACCCCGGAACTGAGACCTCTTGCATACCTTCCCTACCGGAAGTCCTGGCTTCATCTTTTTCGAAAAGAGCAGTAAGATATGTTGGCTGCCGCATAACAACCTCTTTATAAAGCAGCAGTTCCATAAAATACCCTCTCCTCGCTTTCATATCTAACTAGCCCAGGCTCTTCCTGTATGGAGTGATATGCTCGTCCCACCTACTCCACATATATACCTCACACATGAATTTTGTTAACGTTGCAGTCGTGTTTGAAGCTCGCCTGACACATCAATATAAACCACTGAGCAGTAATCTAGGTGAGGTAGTACCAATGCACATGTCAACTGCTTACGAAGTGCATCAGTGGTATACGAACGGAAGCATTTCAGGCTATAGAAAGCCCCGTTTACCTTCCTGCTAACCACATCTATTTGCGGCTTCCACGTAAGTCCTCCGTCCATTACAACACCGAGCTTAGTGACTGCGTCGACAAAGGAGACGAATACGCCGTCCTGCACCTCAATGCCTCCAAGTCAAGGCTCTGGATCTGCTTGATATTATGATCAGATCCAAAAATGATTGCCTGTGTCTGGCTGACATTGAGTCGCAGATCAGCTGCAGAAGCCCATTTCGACACTGTCCGCGCTACGATCAACATGCGACTGATACCCTCCCGAAGATTCCACAAGATCACCTGCGTGTAGGTTTGCAGGTATATGTTCAAAGTCATGTAAGTCAAGCGCATCTTTTAAGTCGTTAATGAATAAGCTGAAAAGCAAGGGCCCCAGGACCGAACACTGTGACACGCCAAGATTGGTGGTTAGCCAATCTGATTCCTCATTTATATTAGTGATGACTTTTTGTCTACGACCTGTAATGTATGACTTGAGCCACGGGAGAACGCTCCTGGAAAAACCCATGCACGACAGCTTACGCAATAGTTTTGAATGTGAAATAGTGTCGAATGCTTTGCTGAAATCAAATAATAATAAAATAGTCAAAAGTTTCTTTTTGCTATTAATTCCTGTTCTGATGTCTTCGGTGAGTTTCAGTAGCGTTGTCTGAGTTCTGTGATGTTTTCGAAATCTGTTTGTATCGGGTCAAAAATATTTTTTGTCCTCTAAAAGTCCGTAATTTGGTCATGAAACATTTTTTCCGGGATCTTGGAAAGGAAACTCAATAGCGCAGCTGGAGGAAAGTCTGAAACCAAAAATGGAACTGGCTTCTTCTTCAAAGGCACAAGATGAGCCCCTTTCCATGTCCCCGGGAAAATGCCATTGGATGAGAAGGAGTTAAAGGTCTTCGCGACATGGTGAGCCACTAACGGAAGAGCCTTGGCCACCACACTTTGTGGGATGCCGTCCTTACCTCTAGTCTGTGACGAGAAATGGGCAACAGCCAGGATTACGTCTCAGAAGGTGATTTCTCTGAAATGGGAGAGAGAGACTGAGAGAGAAAGATATATTCCCGTCGTGAAAGATACACACACACACACACACACATACACACACATATATATATATATAGTACCTATACTAGTCCCAGAACGGCAATCGAGTTGTATTTATTGTTAAAAATAAAAATAATAGTCAAATTATGCTAAAATATGATTAAAATGCCTATTTAGAACCATTAATAATGGGTTCTACATAAAGCAACACTAATAAAATTATGAAGGTAGCTTATATTAGTACAAAAGAAACAGATTTCGTCTCAATATCGTAATTTTTAATTTTAATCATATTTTAGCATAATTTGACAGTTATTTTTATTTTTAGCAAGAAATACAGCTCGATTGCCGTTCTGGGACTAGTGTAGGTACTTTTGCACTAAAAACAGGCATCTCCATGAATTTTTTGTTAGTCCACCGAGTGATCAAACTCTCTTTTTTTCAACTTTTGAGCTTTTAAATGGATTAAATTCATGTAATAAAGGGTCATATGACCTTGAAAATATTTTTTTATAAAAATTCAGATAGTATGCATAAAAAAGTACCCCTTCCATTTTTGCGTAAAATGCACACCTATTGAGCTAAAAGTCATTCAAAACAGCTCCAAAATACAAAAAGTGCTAAAATTACCGTCTTTGCCTCACTGTAACTCGAACATACTTGGTCAAAAAAATCTGAAAAAATTCACCGACACTTATAAGAACCCTATATATATGTTAAAATTTGTTACAGAAAAAATAATTTTTTTGTCTTCGATGTCACAAAAAATCGCCCATACATATACATATATATATATATATATATATATATATATATATATATATATATATATATATATATATATATGTGGGTGTGTGTATATATATAAAATAGATAGATAGCCGACCTCGGTCATTGACGAAAATTTTCGAGAACCCCCTACGCAGCTTTTTTAAATATCCGCTGAATAGACCGATATATATCAATATATATGGGTTATTATAAAAAAAACGATAGTTTTTCACCTAATTTTTGGACCAAACTAAAAATTTCTTTTTTAGTGTTAATTTGGGGTTTAGGTTGATATTTATGGTAAAATGAGACAAATTTTCTTGGAAACAGCTACAGGTGACATTTATTTCTTATGGGGATTTTACCAGATTCGCCACCGTAATTGCGACCACAATAAATACTTTTTGCTAGAAAAATGCATGTAGTTTAATTTAAGTGTAACATAAATATTTATCCGCATAGTACGTATATATACACACCTTATAATACCAGAATACGAGATAATTTTTTTTTTCAGATGTAACATATGAATAATTTTGAAGACTAGGGCAATTACATGGCTGGATCGATGGATGGTTTGATGGATGGATGGATGGATAGATGGATGGATGGGTGGATAGATGGAAGGACGGACGGATGAATGGATGGATGAATGGATGGATGGAGGGATGGATGGGCGGACGGACGGACGGACGGACGGATGGACGGACGGACGGACGGACGGACAGACGGACGGAAGGAGGATGGATGGATGCATGAATGGATGGATGAACGGACGGATGGACGGACGAACGGACGGATGGACGGATGGACGGACGGACGGAGGATGGCTGGATGGATGAATGGATGGATGAACGGACGGATGGACGAACGAACGGTCGGTCGGACGGACGGATGGACAGACGGATGGACGGACGGACGGATGGACAGATAGAAGGATGGATGGACGGATGGATGGTTGGACGGATGTGTGTAAAATATTAATAATTAAAATAATGTATAAAAGTATTCTGTTAAATAAATAATTAAACTAATCAAATATTGATACCCTATCAATATGGACCGTTACATAGTCCCCATAAATAAATTTATAATTTTCACTTTGTGGGGGAAATATAAATTTATTTAGCTTTCGAAACTTTTATATATTATTTCATATAAAAAAAAATTTGGTTAAGTATGTTCATTTGTAATATTGCAACATAATGTCCTTATAATCGATTTTCAGTAAAATCATGACTTGCACGTCAAAGCCACATTGCGTCGGCCTAGTCGATGTAAGTGGGCACAGGGATACAGATCTTTGACTCCGCCTCTATTATTCGGCGAGCTCATGGACTGGGGAGAATAGACTAGGGAGGGGCATTTGAATATAAGAAATTTTGATTCAAATGTATTGACTTTGTTCTTCACAATAATAATAATAACAAAAAGAACTTAAATAATTTTGTTAAGGAATAAATAAAAACAAAAGATTGATT
Organism: Gastracanthus pulcherrimus; assembly: GCA_949152435.1. Lineage (NCBI taxonomy): Eukaryota > Metazoa > Arthropoda > Insecta > Hymenoptera > Pteromalidae > Gastracanthus > Gastracanthus pulcherrimus. The sequence continues at coordinate 73,387,574 of OX424575.1, forward strand.
TAAATAAATGAGATACTATTTGATGATTGTAAATCAGAAAAAATATAAATCATGAGGACTTCTAACAAAATGGATTCTAATAACAGAAGTATTGAAAATATAATCGAACGATTTGATTTCGGATTGTACAAAGAGAATTCAAATCTAGAGTAGCTAAAGAAATTGATTCGTACTGTCAAAAAGATTTAATAATTTAATTTACTAAAACTAATAGGCCATTTTCCAATTAATATTCGGCACTATGCTAATAAGCAGAAGATAGAAGATCGATTAAATTTTTTGAAATTTGTGTCAAATGAGGATGATAAATGTCCGGTAAAAAGTGAATTAACATCCAGTATAATTGAAACTCAGGAGACACTAATTGGAATTTTTTCAGATATTGTACATCGAAATATTAATCACTGTCCTTTACGAAATAAAGTTATTCAAAGTTCAGAGGAATTTGATATTAAGTTAAGTATAATAAATGATGCTGCTTCAGGAGAAAATATTAATAATTTTTTAATGTATGCTCTACTCAGAATACCACGAGCGAATAATAGCACCGAGTAAACTGAGTAGGGGAAGCTGGCGAATTCACTTCACCTCACCCTACCTGTCGTAGAGCGGTGGAGTGGAGATTCTTAGGTGAAAACCCCCTAAAGCACCATCACGCTCGTACGAAATGTCAATCCGTGATCTTACTCTTCTACCTGCACAAGAATGCACTTCCTCTTTCCCGAATAAGAGCGAGAAAAGTCCGTACACCCTGTTAAATATGGAATTAATCGCGGTGCGCAATGTCCCATGATCGATACCAGTGGATTTGGTGGGTTTTGTTAAGGAACAGGGAGATTTGAAATAAGGGTTGAAAAGGAAAAATAAATTTAAACAAATTTGTAAATTTAGTGATTTTACTTATTTATTGCTTCATTTAACGTTAATATGTTATTTACAAAAAGAGGATGAGGTTTTGCAATTGAACTACTGAAAAGAATCTCGAACTGGAAGCATATACTTATACTCGGAGAAGAGGGAGAGGGTAGGATGCTCGCAATGCTCAGGCCAGAAAGGTAGCGCGCAGTGTTCTACCTCCTCCGGAGCAATTGTAGAGAAATGCGTATGAGCCGCACTGCGCCCGGCCTTTTACGCACCACAGGCCGGCGCCCCCTCTCTGTCTCTCTCTCTGCGCTATATAATAGGCGCCGCTAGGATGCGTGCCGCCGATTCGCTTGCCGCCAATTCGCTTGCCGCCGCGCCGCTCATGTGTGATAACGCACCGAGTGTCGGTACATTATCGTGCGCGGCTCTCTTACCCGCTATTGGTACATGCTGTCTCATTGCCACTAAATAAGAGTTTTTTATAGTTTATTTTTTGCCTCCAAGCATATTAAATAATAAGGAGAAAAAACAAAACTCATAAATAGAATAGAAAATAAAATCATAAGTGATGAAAAACAAAATCCAAGTAGCAACACAAATAAAAAAAAGGTATGGTTAAAAAATAACAGTGATAGAAATTGTATTTCTTTACCTGGAGACTTGTACCAAAGTGCGGGTGATGTCGCTTTAATTTCTTATGTCGTAAAAATAGAAAATTACTTGTTATCGCAGTCGCAAATGATATAATAACATTAATGAAATAACGAAAATAAAATTATATACGCTAGAAAACAATCTTTAACAAAAAACCTAATAAACTTATTTTTCCATTTATAAAAAAAAAACAAAAAATAAAACTCTCTTTCCCTTAATTCGGGTAAAAATAAACAAAACACTTTTTCATTTTAACAAATGTATAAGAAAAAATGCAAATAAACACACGTCCATTCGTTCCTCCGTCTTCGGCAGCGACTCTAATCAGGCGCCGTATTCCTCGACTCCCCAGGTCGAAAGTGACCCCAGCTCCGCGCATTCCTTCAAAATCCCCTCTGCTTAGATCGTCCATGGTGAATGTCCAGGTGTCGTCATCCTCTGATGGGAGTGGGGACATCTTGAGTCACTCCACGTCTGGCGGCACCGTGAGAACCTCGACGTTGGGATCCAACATCGACGCCAGCGCCAAGCTGTCGTGTGCGGCGTAGTCGGTTAAGAGCTGTTGATGTCGATGTTGGCGGCTTCGGCGTTGACAGCATGGGTCGCGGCGATGGTCTTGAGTGCCGCCCCCTCTGCTCTCTGGATTTGTCAAGATCACGACGGGTCTGCCTCGCGGGTATTCCTCATCCTCCTCCTCCATGGCTGTCAATCCGTCTTGGGAGGACGACCAGTCCGACTTCCCGATCTTCTCAGATTTGTCAGATGGAGATGAGGGCACGTCCGTCTTTGACATCTTGGCTGCCTCCGATGCGAAAAGCAGCATTGGCAGGGGCGTCGAAGATCTCGTCGGTCTTAAAAGAGCCCTAGGTGCAGCTGCACTTCGCCTATGCACCTGGATGGCTGCCCACTTTTCTCTCACACTCTCTATAGCTACGGAGGTGCGTTCGGCTGCCATATGTTTCCGAGATCGGGAGTGCGTAATGGCCTTCCCAGCTGGCCCCTTAATCTTCACTCCCATTTGACGTTGTGGCTGGGGTTGTTGTGGTTGAGAGAGGTGCGCCCTGATCTCGGTCGCGATGTCGCCTGGCGCGCCCACTTCCGTGTACTTCACTCCCAAGCCCTTCTTCATCTGCACGAAGTTACCAGGCAGGTAGATTGCCCCCGGCGGGTATACGGTCTGGTATCTCCTAGCCCGCTCGGAGATGCAACGCTTGCACCTTACGTCGCATCCCACGGACTTGCAAATAAACTTGCGTACAGTGATTAGCAATTTGCTGCACTGCAAGCTTGCGTCACACGCTTGAACGGACTCCGTCTCGCAGGCCAGGCAAATGCTCCGTTGATACGTCGCGTCGCCATTGCGAAAGGAGATCGTTACTTATCATGTGGCTTCCAAAAACTTAATGAGCTTCACGCTCGGCCCATTGTCTCATTGCAGCGAGTCCCCACCCATTTTCTAGAGCACTAAGCGTCCGCGCCTCGAGACGCCGAAAATGCTGCTTCGAAATTCTTCGTTTGCTTATGTTGACGCCGGTGTCCCTTTAACCCCGTGAATTCACATCGTGAATCTAGCATTGTTATTCTTCAATCGCTCACCTTTTCGTAGTATTCTCTAATGTCGTCTTGTTTTTCTCAAACAATGTGTGTCTATTTTGAATTAAACTGGCTGTATTATTGGCTAACATGGATATCTGCATTATGTATAATAATTTTACTTGTTAATATGAGTTGTTAACTTTAGTAGTAAATTACGCACATTGTTTAGGCAAACAATCTCACTTTTGTTTATTGTTAATTTCATCCTACCTCGGTTTCTAACTATATTTACTTCTGTGTTTTCGCGCGTGCTCGCGCGCAAAAGCTCGCTATGCATTCGCTTAGACAATAATTTTGAATTTTGACAATATAAATTTTATCTTTAAACCAAAAGCTGCGAGCGTGTTTTATGCTAAATTATAAATTCTAAAATTCACTAAGTATACAAAATAAATCCAATATAAGGTCAATAAGCAGAGTGAAATGTGAAAGCGTCTTATTAATTACTATATTTTTAAGTGAGGAAATTATTAACTCTATTGTGATTTATTCTCACAAGGATTCATAATAATTTTGCATATTTATTCCCCCTTATTTTAATATTCGTAATTTTTACTTTATACATACAAAACGGAATGATGATGGAATTATAGTTATTAATCCTGTTTTGTTTCCCATACATCAGTGGCTTAAAAACTAATGCACATTCGTTATAATTAACTGCAATGTATGATTTTGCAACCACAGAAAGTCTTGGTTCATAAGTGTCTTCGCTGCAACACTTTATGGTGCCTGTGTTTCGAACGGAAATTATTTAGAACTGCAATAGAGGCATTATGTTATATTCTGAGAGCAACCATGCACGTGTGAAAATCATGCTCGTCTATTAAATTAATCGAATTGTTAATTTAGATGAGTCTGTTTTGTGTTATAAGATAAAAGGAAAGACGAGGGGGCTCACAAACAAGCAGTATTGTTCACGACTTTTTTATCTGAGAATTTATGCTTTTATTTTCTGTGCGATCTAATGATTACTAACGTTTTTATGTTAAATTCTATAATTAATAAAACGGAGATAATTATTTTTCTTTTGCATAATTTTCATTATGTAGCCTGCATTATAGCAGTTATCCCATAAATTTAATAATGTGTCGCACCTTCGCGCTCAAAATGTGCATGATATTCGCGTTCACGGCTATAGTACGGTCTTAAGTTGACTAAGTGGAATTTTCCTTGCTGTTTTTGCAAAAGCTCATCTTGTATACATAGGTGTCAAGTCTGACATCCTGTTGGGCCACATACGGCCCCTCGAAAACACTGAAGAATTTCTCTATCTTTCCGTTTTCGTTAAGCGATTTTACCAATACTTGATCGCCGCTTTCATTCTTTCTTTTCATTCTTATAATGCATTTTCTGAGCGTTTATTTTCGCGGCCCTATTTTTACGTTACGTTCCGATCGCGCGGAACGTCATCATAGACACGTGGAATTTTCAGATATTTTTCCCACATCCGTGTTTGTTTAAAACCAAAATGCAATTTAATTGGCGTATCGTTGGTCGTGTCGTGAGGTATTTCGTTAATCATGTTTTGTATCAATTTTACATACCGGGCCCACCCACCATGTTTCTCCTTTATAAAAGTTCAGAAAAACCAACCCAATTCTCGATGCACGTGCTCGATCATGTTACGCGGGGGTGCCTAATTCAGGAAAACAAAGGGCGTATATACCCTCACTTTCCAATGCCTCGGTCTATTTTTGCGATGTGAATTGCGTACCGTGATCAGAAATTCTTGATTTTGGTTTGCCATAAGTTGGCACATACTAGTTAATTATTTTTCTGATTAGGGCAGCTGTAGTCGTCTTTTTAAGCGCATAGAAAATTACGTATTTGCTGAAAGCATCTATAGTCGTTAGTAAATATTTAACCACCCAGTGGACCTGAGCAGAGGGCCATAAAAATCAATCGACAGGAGTTCATGTGGGTCATTCACCATTACGGGTTGACTAATTTCGTCATATTTACGTGTTAAATATTTCGTTTCTTAATACGTGTCACATTTTCGCAAAATTTCTGAAATTTCTTTTCTCAAATTTCGTGCGGAAATATGATCCGATACCATTTCGTAGATTTTTCGCACATCCTCGTGACCGTAAATCGTATATATTTCGATTGTAAAACTCTCGAGAATCCCTTCGGGTAATATAATTCTAGGACGATCTAACATATTTTTAAACCACAGTCCCTCCTGTATGCAATACTGTTTTTTGACCTTTTCGTTATTCAATTTTATTCCTTTCAACATCGCGGACGTGAAACCGTCGCTTTTTTGCGATATTTCCAGATCATTGCATATGTTTATAAGTTCGCGACTTGGTTTCTGTCATAATCGTAGCGATAAGGATCTCCGATATACTTTCCGCGCGTGTATGCGCGAACTCGACCACACGGCTTAAATAATCTGCAAAAGCGTTTCTATCACCTGGCAGATGTTCTGGACATAGATTAAAATCTTGGATAGCCAGATTCTACCTCTGTAATCTCTCGTTACCGTATTTACAAGTGGTAAGGAAAGTGAGGGCCTCATAATCAGTGTGGAGGATTATCTTAACCTCCCCCCTGAGGAATGTGGCTAACCGCTGCACGCCCCATACTACTGTTAACATTTATTTTTCAGTGGTAAAATACGAACATTCACTTCCCTTTAACGTTCTGCTAATGAAACATACTGTTTCCTCCTCATTATCATCATTTAATTGGGAAAGGATGTCGGCACATGCAAAATCATTTGAATCCGTGGTTAATATGTATGCGCGCTTAGTCTGCGAATTTTCAGATTACGTTTTCGTCGAGCAAGTCCTTTATTTCGTCGAATGCCCTTTGCTGCTTCGTTGTCCAATGAAAACATACCCATTTTTCAAATAACTCTAAAAGAGGCAATGGTTTCTCTTTGTTGACGTTGGTCGTCATTATCATAGTCTGCTAATATTTTTAATAAATTATTTTTATCTTTATTTTGCTGACCTGAAATCGCGTGCCTGGTTCCCCTTTCAAAATGCTCGCAGATTTTCGATACTAGCTCTGATTCGATATAGTTCACATCGAGTTCTTTCGCAAGACCGAATATGTATATTGCATAATTCACTCGGTTCATTTGCCCCCCGCTGCTATATTGTCAGAATTCGACTTTTCTTTTTGCGACCAATTATGTGCTACACCTTCGAATTCGGGTCTCATTAACGTCAAATATTTTTCCAAGGCAGAGAGGAGTTTCATCGGCCTTTCTGTATGGAGTCCCTAAAATGTAGGTAATTCAAATTTAGCCCTGTGTGATACGTCATGATGGGTGGTACTAGCAGTGTGAGTGGGAGTACGTTAATCTTTTTCGATCGCGGCTTCTAAGTCTTTCAACGCGTTCTCGTGTTTCACGGCTAACTCGTCGATTTGCGTGATTATGTATTTTTTTCAAACGTGATTACATATTGTTTCGCCACAATGATCATCCTCGTCAACTTGTTTGGCTAGCGCGTCGTATTTCACGGTTAAGTTGCTATTTTGTTCGATTAATTTATCGTTTTCGTCCTGTAATAGTTTAATGTGATCCGTTAATGGATTGACGTTGCTCTCAAGCGTAGTTATTTTATCTTTGTCTACTTTCCCTTCTGTTTGGATTTTTTGCAACCATTCAGATAGTGCATTAATCCGCTCGTCCAGGTCTCTATTTATTGCCTCTAATCTAGACGTTTGCAGCGTCGGTGATCCCTCATCAACCGGTTCATTGATAAATCCCGTGACTTTATTGCCGAGCTCGTCTTGTCGTTCATCTAGAAATTTTAATTCCGCGGACACGGCTTTTTCCCATTCGTGGTGCTTTCTCTGTTCATTGTCTAATTCGGCCTCCGGTACCATAGTCTCTATTCGGCTAGGTATGCCCCTGGCCATCTCTTGTTTCTGGACATTTTTTTCCGCGGTTTATTTTCAAAACGCACGTTAAGTTCGACCCTTCCTGCGCGTTTTATAAACGCTGAGACATGACATAGTTAATATTATTTATTGAACGATAAGTAGGTTTCTACACAATTTTTTCTACAATAATCCATAGTATTGCAAAGTGTTATTCTTAATTTATTTTATGGGTTTTACCAACCCATTTTAACTTTTATGGTTAAGTTCTGAATTTGCAAGGTTAGCCTTGTATTTTTTAGCATGATCGCATTGCTTGTTTTCGAGTTTACAAAATTTAACGATCGTAGAACTTATCAAAGCCCCCAAGTGACAACATACTTTATCTGTTTTTACAGTTAACTTATTTACGACGTCTATCGTGTCACTTAAGGAGGCTCTTGCGCGTAATGTCTCGAAATTGGACATATCATTTTTTAAAGCTTAGAATACGCTCAATCTAACGGTAGGTGTCCTTATTTATACTGCTTATCGGCCAAAAACTCAAGAAATTTGAGCTCAAAATTGGCAATTTTAACATGGACTCTTATGACAGACAAAGTTGAATCAGTTAATTACGAATGAAATCTGATTCGCCCAGTAATGTCTTTATATCAGTTTTGTAGGAAAAAATCTCCTCTTTCAAATGACATTATTTAAAATATCGGTTATCGAACTAAAAAAAGAGATATTAACGAAAGCTTGAATAAATTCGGGTTATATCCGGCAGCTGTAGGGAAGTCAGCTGAGCGGACATCTTGGCTACAGCGTTCGGGAGAAGCGCGCGTAATTTGAGATTCCAATTTCAAACAAAAACATTGAATAAAGAATAAATTGTCATAATTGTACTTTTTATTTTAATTAATTAAGTCTATGGGTAAATAAAATACTCTGGAAATTATAGTTTTTAGTTTTTTAATTATTTTAAATATAAATTAACAATACAAATTTAACTATGGGCCCACGTAAAACTCTAGCATCCCAAACTTTTTTAGGTTCCTTCATTTTCACATAATACACTAAATAATATCAACTAGAATAATACTTATCAACTAGAACTTTTTACATGCAGCACGCACGACGGACGACACGACGCTATAGTAATATATGTAGATATAGCTATATACCACCCATCGGCGCGCATGCGCGAAAGACGAACCTGTCCTTCTCGCATATGTTATTCACTGCCGAATCCAAAATAGTATCTATATTCAAATTTATTGAATTGTTAATGTTTATATTATTAAAAGTTTGCTGCATTTATATACATTATAAATACATTTAAGATTTTTAAGTATAAATATATGCATAAAAGTTATCATCAAATTTTCGATTCAATTTGACTAGTATGGTAGACGCAGGAACCTCCTTAAGGACTTCCACAACTTCGTCAAATCCCGTCGCTGATGCACAATTATTTGTTTTAGTAAGTTGTTTTCAGATCTTAAAAACCATACATCTTCTACAAGACTTGATACCGTGTACCAACGATCCTCATCCAAACCGATTAGCTCATTGACTTTACTTTGCACCTAATTTATTCGCGCGTGGATGCGTCCCTCTCCAAATGAACCGTCGATTTCCGGTATCATTACTTTTTATGGTTTATTAATACTTGTTTTAATCGTTAGTTTTTCGAGTCTCTGTTTACGGGCGCTAAATGTAACTGTCCAGGTCGATTTCTCTGGTTCATTGATTTTTATAGGAACTATTTTCGTAAGTATTAATATTTTTGGTAGTTAAATTTTTAGCCCTCCCTAGTCTATTCTCCCCAGTCGATGAGCTCGCCGAATAATATCGTCGGAGTCGAGGATCTGTAACTCTGCCCACTTACATCGACTAGGCCGACGCAATGTGGTTTTGACGTGCCAGTGAGGATTGTACCTGCTTTTTTACTCTACTCGGAATACCATGAGCGAATAATAGTACCGAGGAAACTGAGTAGGGGAAGCTGGAGAATTAACTCACTTCATATCACCCTACCTATCATAGTTTACTTTTTTACCTGCACAGGAGTGCACTTCCTCTTTCCCGAATAAGAGCGAGATAAGGCCGACCCTGTTAAATATGGAATTAATCGCGGTGCGCAATGTTCCGTGATTGATTCCAGTGGATTAGGGGGTTTTGTTAAGGAACAAATTTATATTTTTAATGATGTTACTTATTTATTGGTTCATTTAACTTTAATATGTTATTTACAAAAAAGGGATGAGGTTTTCAATTAAACTACTGAAAAGAATTTTGAGATGAAAGCATATGCTTGTACTCGGAGGAGGGAGAGGGTGGGGGTTCTCTAAGTGCCAGGAGGGTAGCGCGCAGTGTTCTACCTCCTCTGGAGCAATTGCGGAGAAGTGCGCCCGAGCCGCTATGCACCCAAACTTTTACGCACCTTTGGTCGGCGCCCCTCTCTCGCTCCGCGCTGCATAGTCGGCGCCACCCGAATATGTGCCGCCGATTCGCTTGCCGCCGCGTTGCTCATGTGCGATAACGCATCGAGTATCGGTACATTATCCTGCGCCGCTCTCCTTCCCGCTTTGGGTACAGGCCGTCTCAAACTTTAATTGATCGACTTTAATTGTTTGCATTTTATTAAATTTTCCGAATGATATTTCTATATAAAGGCTTTTGAGTTTTTTTAAATCCTTTTAGATTTTATAAATTATTTGTGTGTAAAGTTTCGGAATTTTTCCTCAATTTTCCTACCCTATAATAAGTTATTTTCTAATGAATAACTATCTCTTTGGGATTTAAGATTAAGTTGCCAGCCAACACTTATCTTATATAATAATGCTAAATTCATTTCAACTCAAAATTGACTTTGCATGTAAAATTTATTTGACAATTTAAATTTAGCAAATCATTAAAGAATATTATTTCTTAACATTTTTCTTAATAAAATTTATCTAACATAAATGAAAGTTAACCATATAATCATGTTCAATTTTTCAAAAGAAACCCATTTGAAGTTTATTCTCGAAATAAAATGTGTCATACTATACGTTTTGCACATTATAAACTTTCAATTCATTATAAATATTATTAAACTTTTGTAGCTTCAGTATTCAACTTATTATTGATTCATTGTTAAATTAATATCCTTATTTATTCATTAATTTTTTGAATTTATTTATTTATATAACGGAATTGTTTTATTCCACGTATATGTTTACCCTACAATATAGGTTCTGAATAAATTGTTCCAATTTATCTTTATTTATAACAATAAATTATTTTAAACAAAGCACTACAAGCAGTTAAATTCTTAAAGCAAATAGCACTAATAAACTATCCACAAAACAACGAGCGGGGCAGGTCACTTCACGCGAGCTGAGCGTCTCTCTCTCTCTCACTTTACGCGAGAAATCGCGGCTTCCTTATCAGAAAACGCGCGTTCATTTCTCTAACGCTTCGACTTTGCGAATCTTCCAGAATATTCATTTTCTATCACTAGGTCTTTTTTTATTTAAACCTCGGTCCATGTTCGAGCGCTATTGTAAGAGTTCTTGCAATTCTATATTTAATTATTAGTTTAAATAATAAATATTTTATTATTATTAATTAATTATTTCTGCGCCGAGGTACCTAATGAAAAAAGAAATAGGAAAATTGGCGATATATATATATATATATATATATATATATATATATATATAAAATAAATACTATTAATACATATCAAACGGCAAAAATTTGTATTAATTTTACCACAGTTTTTCACACAATAAAACAATTTGCGCTCAACTCATATATTTTCCAATAGAAATAAGTAAACTGGAGAATATCTGAATAAGCTGTCGAAATCGATTTATTAGAACGAGAGGAGTGAGGTCCTGCTCCCTAGGTGACTGACGATTTGCAAATCGACAGCCAGCCCATCAAATTCGGCAACCAAGTTTCCACTCTTGTCACCCCCGCCATCATTCGCAACTCACATGGATGTACACACATCCTTATTCTCTGCGATTCTTCTTTGTGCGGATATTCGTTTCGTGCCGATCAGCCGCACGTGCAAACGCGATTTTCGGCGGTGAAAAATCCCCAAGGTATGGCATAAAGAGCGGTAGCAGTGCAGACAATAATAGGGGGGCGCAGGCTGTACTAGGCACGCGACCGAGCGGAGACGAGGCTTCCCGGAGGCCCGGTTGGCCAGCAGGAGCTGCGGGGGGCCGCGCTGCGCTCAAGACGAGACATGACGCTGTCCTGATATAACCAACGGGTAACAAAACGTACGCGGACGTGCTAACCACCATTAAGAGTAAGGTGGACCCAGACGTGACAAATACGAAGATACGAACGATCCGAAAGATTGGGAAGGGCGGCATCCTTCTTGTTTTGGAGCGAGGAGCGGTTGACACCCAACCGTTCCGCGAGGCCATCAAGGAGGCTGTCCAAGACGCGGGGGACGTTAAAGATCTAACCCATAGACCAACGATAAAGATCCTTGACTTAGACTGCACGGTGACTGTCACATAAATCAGTACAGCTATCAAATGGGAAACAGCCTGCGCGATCGATCCGAAGATCACTGTCTTCGAACCAAATGAAAGAGGACAGAAAATGGCATTGGCCGAGGTAGACAAAACCTCGGCCGCTGCGTTACTCAATAAAGGCAAGATTAGTATCGGGTGGATAAACAATTGCCGAGTCCGACCTAGGATGACAGTAACTCGATGCTACAAATGCCTCGGGTACGGCCACCTGAAAAGAGATTGCAAAGGCATAGATAGAAGCAAGAACTGCTGGAAATGTGGCAAAGAAGGCCACAAGGCAGCAGAATGTTCAGCAAGACCAGACGTGAACAGCGGATGTTTCTTGTGCACGGAAAAGGGGATTCCAGAAGATCGAAACCATTTTCCGGGCACGGGCAACTGCACTGTATTTAGGGCGGTCCTTCAGGCATGTAAGTATCCGGCAAGATGATTCGAGTCCTCCAAGGGAATATGCACAGAAGCAGCCTCGCCCACGACCTCCTCCCGCAGTTTATCGTGGAGTGGGCTGTGGACGTCATGCTTCTGTCGGAATTATACAAACACGAAGAAACCCTGTCGTGGGTGCCGAGCGACATGGGTACAGCCGCGATTTGGGTACGCGGAGACCTAGTGGCCTCAGACAGGGGGGCCGGAGAGGACTTCGCGTGGGCAAGAGTCGGGACCGTTACGTACGTGAACGTATAACTCTCACCCAACCTGACAATGGACGAATTTACGCATAAACTTGACAAGCTGGAAGACGCACTAAGGGGAATGAATGGCGATATTGTGGTCGGCGGAGACTTCAACGCCAGGGCGATCAAGTGGGGGATGCCCGCCACAAACGGACGAGGACAACTCATACTCGACGCAACAGCAAGGCTTGGACTGATGACGCTTAATGTGGGCTCGACACCAACCTACATTAGGCCTGGATTTGGCCGATCCATACCAGACATAACATTTTCAAGTGAAGGAGTGTTTACAAACATTCGTAACTGGCACGTAACTGACGACGAGAATGGTAGTGACCATCAATACATCCGATTCGAGGTCGCGGGCGCGGATGAACGGCCAAACATGGGAAGACGCAGCGAGCACTTCCCCCGAGGGAACGTCACACGTGTGGACCGAGGGACACTGGCAGAGGTGGTACTGAATGCTGAACCTCCCTCTGTGAGAATCCCTCGGACATTAGTGGGGCGTGAAAAAGCGGAGGTGCTCGTAGAGCAAACGACGCGACTGATAACGAAAGCATGCAATGCCGCCATGCCACGTACAAGCAAGAGGGACAGACGACAACCGGTGTATTGGTGGACTGACCAGATCGCGACTCTCCGGAAAGAGTGCTATGCGCGAAAACGAGCGGCGCAACGCGGGCGACTCAGAGAGGGAAGCGACGAACTAACGCAGCAGTATAGGGCGGCGCGGAAGCCGCTTCGCGTCGCGATCAAGCAGAGCAAGCTCCGTTGCTGGAAACAACTTTGCGAAGACGCCGATGAAAATCCATGGGAAATAGGATATAAGATTGTAACTCGAAAACTGAAATCACGCGCGGCCAATTCGGTGATGAGCACGCGCAAAATAGAATCAGTAATCGACGGGCTGTTTCCGACCCATTTACTTAGGGATTGATATCCCGCTGTTCACGGAGGGGGAGCTTCTGACAGCCGCTTCCTCCTTGAAGAGGGGGAAGGCACCAGGACCAGACGGAATCCCAGTAGAAGTAATAAAGTTAATCGCGATGCGTAGGCCGGAACTTTTGCTTGACATGTACAACGTTTGCTTCGTAGAGGGAGTATTTAGCCATCGCCGAAAGAGAGCGTGGCTGGTTCTCATCGACAAAAATAAGGGGGACCCAAACTCTCCATCCGCCTATAGACCTCTTAGTCTGTTGAATACGTTGGGAAAAACGGCTGAGCTGCTTCTGAGGCCGAGGATCCAGGGAGCTATTAGGGAGGCTAGGGAGGCAGTGATAGGTGCGGTGCGCGAAGTAACAGCGGCGGTGGCAAAGACAGATGAGGCCTGCCACGCGGCTAGGCCGATAGTCGTGTTGGCAACCCTTGACGTCAAGAACGCCTTCAATTCCGCGAGATGGGTGGACATCCTTGTAGCTCTCCGAGCTTTTAGGGTGCCCGACTATGTCTTGCGATGGATTGAAGACTATCTGAAAGACAGAAACCTCTTATACGAAACGGACGAAGGACTCAGGGTCAGACCTGTCATAGCCGGAGTGGCGCAGGGGTCGATCCTGGGATCCGATTTCTGGTTAGTATTATATGACAAAATGCTGAGACTCCAGATGCGGATCGGGGTGTCGCTGATAGGATGCGCGGACGATGTCGCAGTGGTAATAGTTGCGCGCGACGTAGGCTCTGCCCAGTTTCAGCTGAGTATAGCCATGCGTCGCATACTTCGATGGATGCGTGAACACGGATTGCAGCTAGCTTTAGACAAGACAGAAGTAGTATTATTGACGAGGAAGCGAATAGAGATAATCCTAGATATAACGGTAGGTGACGTGGTGGTGAGGACGCGTCCGGCGGCGAAGTACCTGGGGGTGACCCTGGATACTAAGCTGACTTTCGCTCTTCACCTCCGAGACACAGCGAATAGGGCCGCGAAACGAGTAGCAGAATTAAGTAGGCTCATGGCTAACGTGCGCGAGCCAAGACCTGCAACGCGTAGACTGCTCATGGCAACCACGAACTCCATCCTCCTCTATGGAGCGGAGGTCTGGGCCGATGCCATGAATAAAGAAAAGTACAGGAGGGACATTGCGGCAGTGCAGCGCAAGGGAGCTCTTCGAATAGCAAGCGCGTACAAGACAGTATCAAGGACAGCGGTATTCGTTATTGCCGGGATTATACCCGTATATCTGCTTGCGCAAGAACGAAAGCGGATATATGAGCGGAGTCAGGAGATTGGGAGGGCTCGCGCCGCGACGGAAGAATGGGAACGGACACTGACAGCGTGGCAGGACGAATGGTCGGGAGAGAGGTTGCAACAGCGACAGCGACAACAGGAACAGGCACGCTGGACTCATAGACTAATACCGAGACTAGCTCCGTGGCTTCGCAGGCAATTTGGGGAGGTGAACTTTTACCTCTCCCAGTTATTGTCTGGGCACGGATACTTTAGACAGTACTTATACAAAATGAGGAACGTACGAACGCCGGCGTGTACTTACTGCGAGTACGACAAGGACGACGCGGAGCATACATTTTTCGTGTGCCCGCACTAGACCGACGAAAGATACAGACTAGAGACCTTCACGAGGACAATAATGCCAGCCAACATCATTACAACGATGTTGGAGGGCAAAGACAAGTGGGACGCGATAGCATCGTATATCGAAAGAGTCCTCCGCGCGAAACGCGAAGACGGGTGCCTGGACAACGGACCAAGCTGACGAAATGTAAGTAAGACAAAGTACGACAAGATTGACTAAGGACGAATTAAAGGACAGGCGGTTTCCCACTCGAAGTAATGCTAAAGCGGTTCCGGGTGAGGGGCGTACGCGGCACGCTCGTTTTTTAGTGGGTAGAACACGGCGGTGCGTCCGCCTCGGTTGTAATTCGGACATGGAGCACGAATATCAGTCGGGGATGGACATCGCGCCAGTGGAGTCCCACACTATCACCTCAGAGTGCAGGAACTCAGGGAATGATGTTCATGACGGATTTTTGCTAGTTAAAAAAAAAATACGTTCGTCAAACTGAAGTGGACTATTTCCGATCTCGTAAGGTGGATATAAGCTATTTTTAACCGCATAGAAGTCGAGAAAACAAAAAATTTAAAAATATGTTTAATACAAAAAACATTTAAAAAATGTCAAAACACATTTCTAAATATTTTCTAGAAGTTTTACTCAACGATTTCTATGTCTAGGAATTACAGGGTTAAGCAGTCCAGCTCGCATACTGCGACCAGTATGAAAACAAGTAGAAATAGATCGATTTCTTCTACTACCACGGGAAACACGCCTCTCGCAGTGATAAATTAAAAATCCTGCAGAAGATGGGTGCAGCGATCGGATGGGTAATACTGACCACTATTTGTAGGATTCCATCGTAACCCCTACACGGAAAGAAGTTTTGTACAGCCGTTGCCCAGGCTTGTATGACAGTTGCTCAAAACTCAGAAAGTTGTGCGCTCCATACCTATTGCACAGTTCCTCTTTCATTTTTGTACGTCTGCTGCCCAAAAGTCAGATATGCGCAGTACGAAATCCACGTACGGTTCTGTTATACGAGAACGCGTTGCACAGGTGAATAGTACGCTTGACATATACCGCGTTGTTTTATCGTTTTATCTACATCATGCAAGATGGATAATTTTATGAATAAATATAATAAGTTTGAGGAGCTGCGTCCCACCTTTATAAAGTGTAAAAAATGGATGTATTAAAGGGCTTCTTAAAAGTGTGCAATATTATTTAACTTCAATCTTAACCTCAATTTTAATTTGCAATTTTTTTCTTTAATTTATTTTACATTTGTTATTTGCTTGTATGAATACGTATGTTACTTGAAATGCAATTCGAAATCTAAATTTGTAAATGATTTCTGTGTAAATATGCTGAAATTCTTAAATAAGAATTCTTTCTCTGTGTAACTTGTTAGACACCGTCTAACTAATTTTATTTGTATTTAGCGACATCTTACTCAAAGATTGTACGTAAAAAGTCTTATTTCAGAATTTGTGTGTGTTATATGCAGTTTTTGCAATGTAGATGTCATTACTATGACGGTAAAATTAGCCAGGCTGAACCTCAAATTAAATAAGATTCTGGTTGGAATATATATTCTGTTATGCTGTCACCTATATTGATTTGAAAATTCTTTAGAAGGGATGTATAAAAGTTATTAAAGTATTCATATCGAAAGTTATTACCTTTCAGCTATTAATCAAGTTATTGTTAAATAGAATAAAATTAGTTAGACTTTATATTTCAATCTAATATTAATATAAATTTGAAAATGCTTATTGTATTTTCACCAGCTAGTAAGGATTCAATGTGCTTATTTCCTTTAGACCACCCCAAGCCCATTCGATGACTCTTGTTCAATGGCAAATTCACTTGCCGTAAGGTATCTTGAGTAATCTTCAGCCAATTGCCTTCAAATCTTATCACACATATTCTACACATACAATTCCCTACACTACAAAAATTATAAGCATTTATCAAGTATAAAGCAAGAAAATTAAAATTAATATCGGTAAAATCAAATTCACAACTGGTACGTAATCGGGCAAAGTTGAATTTAAGATTATTTTCATAATAAGCTTACATTCAATTTAACATGAGTACGTACCATTTTTTTGTAAAGTTAAAGATGTCATTAATAACATATAAAAAATTAAAATGATTGGATTTTATTTTGTTGTAAAAAACAATTCCGGAAATATCCTTGTAAAAATGGCAAAACCTCCAGACAACACCCTTAACCCTTTCGTGCACATAAGAGTTACAGCTATGGTGCGGGGAAACTGTTTACATTTCATAGGGTCCCGAGCCGCGCTGAATCCGAATCCGAGGTCAGATTTTGAAAATTCAAGATGGCGGAACCAATATGGCGGACGGGAAAGTAAAAAAATCGAGATTTTGAAAAACAAAATTTTTTTTCGTATTCTACGTGAAAACACAAATAGATACTGTTTTTGGTGTTTTTTCGATATCTCTTTTAGTTCTTGAGTAAAAAATTCATTTTCAAAATCTGACCTCGGATTCGGGTTCAGCGCGGCTCGAAGTTTATGAATTTTTTACCCAAAAACCTAAGAGAGATATCGAAAAAACACCAAAAACAGTATCTATTTGTGTTTTCACGTAGAATACGAAAAAAATTGTTGTTTTTCAAAATCTCGATTTTTTTACTTTCCCGTCCGCCATATTGGATCCGCCATCTTGAATTTTCAAAATCTGACCTCGGATTCGGATTCAGCGCGGCTCGGGACCCTATGAAATGTAAACAGTTTCCCCGCACCATAGCTGTAACTCTTATGTGCACGAAAGGGTTAAGAATAAAACATATTTTGAAGATTATTTGAAAGTTTCAAGTAATAATTGTTTATTTGATTTTTAAGCTACGGTAAGTGAAGGTTGGCTGAGTACGTGCTCTATATTATTCTTAAAACATTCAGTAAGTGTTCGTTGAAAGAATTTTACTCCACAACCTCTTAAAGCATTGCGTTTTTGGTATCTTCAAATTTAATTTTTAATATTACAATTATACATAAGTTGTACAGTATTCACAAATTTTTCAGACTTAGAATTTAAAACAGGTTTGCCTCCTTAATGGATACTTTTGTATTATCATAAAATAGACGCACCAACATGGGGCTGACACATTGTGCATATCTTATATTGTCATAAAATTGACGCAACAACGTGGGGCCGACAAAAATTACGGTGAAATTTGAATTAAATTAGAATTAAAGTTAAACTTAACATTAAATTACAAAATTCAATTAAAAGTTAATTAAAATCAATTCGTGATTAATAATTCGTAGAATACGACAGTACAGGTGAACTGAAATATAAAGTGGCACCTGTAAGATATAGTCGGAATTTTCTCGAGCGATATACATGCGGCAGCGGCTCTACAACGTCGCGACAGCTTGTAGCTGGCCATTTTTGCATATGTTCCGCCAGGTAGTCTCGCAGGCAGCCATATTTTTTTTCTTTGGTGTCAGGCGGTAGGCCACGCTAGCATTATTTGGTATGAATAATTTATGCTGATTATTTTGCATTTTGCACACTGACATAAATACAATAAAATATATTCCCAAATTTATACGTATGGCCTAAATAATTAGGATTGTATAAATACAAATTTAGTGTAATAAACAGTGAATGAGTGCGTGGTAAAGATCCGACAAATATTTTTTTCGAGTATTAATTTTGAAAATTATTTAAATAAAATTCGTGATAACTATCAACAATTTCGAAATTTTTGTGTAATATCAAAACGATAATTTTAGAAGGTAGTTAAAAATTAAACTTTGGAACACGGGTTCATTAGATAAAGTATAGACTCTACAATCTACTTCAACATTTTTTTTCTAAAATCAGTTTAATTAAAATCTTTTTGACCCAATTGTTATTCCATTTGTATAACGATTTTAAATAATAGTATAACAAATAAATATTTGTTTTGATTAAAAATATTTACAGAAATTAGTAAATGTGATTAGCAATGGTACATAACTGGAACAATTATATTCAGATTTAAATACATTTTTCTTATATACACACGCAGTGGAAATTATTTTCAATTAAATAGACGTTAAATAGATACTTTTATTTTTATTTTTATTTTAAATTAGAATATTCACAACATAAATTTAGTAAATTAATATTAATCATCATTACTATAATAATAGTATATTCGTATAATAATAGTATATTCATATAATAATAGTATATTCGTATAATAATAGTATATTCATATAATAATAGAATATTCATATAATAATAGTATATTCGTATAATAATAGTATATTCGTATAATAATAGTATATTCGTATAATAATAGTATATTCGTATAATAATAGTATATTCGTATAATAATAGTATATTCGTATAATAATAGTATATTCGTAAATTGTCACGACTTTACGAAAAAATTTTTGGAACTTGAATAAAAGGGTAAAGTTTAGAAACCTCACTCACTCGAAAATAAAAGGTAACATTTTTATTACTTTTGTATGTTCATAATTTTATATTTTGCACACATTTACCCTATATTTTATGTATGTTATGCACAATTTCGTAATATATATTATTTATTTTCTCCACCTATCGCTACTATAAATTCCTACCTTCCGTTCAATAACATTTTACACCTATTCCCCATGAATTCTATAATCACTATAGTGATTTAATCGTTGCAAAGTGGATTTATCAAAAATAAGTGAATAGTTTTTTCCCCTTCGATAAATTTTGTTCGTTTTTTTTACGAATAGATACGATAACACCTAATCTACTTTCGTACACTTTGTATAAAATTTCGTATAAAACTTTTTTTTAATATTGAGTTCAAAATCTTGGAAATTGAAACTTGTAAAGTATATTATTTGTAGTAAATATTCGTATTAAAATTCGAAATAAATATTTAATATAAATATTTTCTATTTACCTCGTATAGTCGAATAAATATTTTGTGTAAAAGTTTAATTTACTATTTGGACCTGGTTAAAGGAATTGTAAAATTTTCTGCTTTCATGGTAATTAATTGTAAATTTAAATTAAAACTTTGATCATTTTAAAATTTTGTTTTTTTTTTGTTACCTACAAAATTTATTTTTATTATTTTGTAATTAGTTAGCAACCCTTGATTACATTTGTAATATTCTTCAATTATGCAATACAATTTTATTTTTTTTGTAAACAACGCTAGCTTACAATAATCCACCTTCGTTAAAAAAAGTAGTACCATATTATTTTGAATTAGTAATATTCCACCTATCGAACACACATCCCTCAGCCCATATCGAACTTAAACAATACCACGACCCTATCGATCCCTACCCTACTACAAATTGCCAGTAGTTGAGTTTTACTTTGTGTACCCCTACCGCATGCATGCAGAAATATTGGTACTAAATTTTAGTTTGGTTTGCTTCGCTTTTGCTTGCTAAAATTTATTTTAGTTTCATTGATTTCGCTTATTTAGTTTTTGTGTACTCTATGCTTCATCTGTGATTTTTCTTTGAGAACTTCATTGTTTTTCATTTTCTTTTTTTCCTTGATCTAAATAAAATTTTTTTAAATATTTTATTTTTTCTTTTTCTCTTATATACCTTTCGTAATACCAAATCGCACTTTCTAGTGAGCAAGCAAAAGTGAGTTAAATTCAATCATGCTAACTTCGAATTAAAGAAACGTAACGTCCGTTTACCTTAAAATGTTGACGGCTGACCAATTGAAACTTGTCGAGGAAGCGATAGTTGCTAGAAAAGCAGATTTCGAACTCCTTTACTCAACTCGTGGATTAGATTATATATTGCGTCATGCCAATATAAACAAAATTAGTACATTAGGAACTAATAACGAGATACTGGATCGAGTAGTTAGATATCAGCTTAAATTGATTTTTGGATCTGATGTTGTGCCATGGGTGCCGTGCAATGATGATCAAATCTCATGTAAAGAAAAACCTTGTTTATGTCTTAATTCTAACTCGATGCAAGGATATTTGTCTAATGTCGCGAACAAACAAGAGATTGTACGATCTGTATTCGCAATATATGATATAAATACTCTTTCGAATAGCGCGAAATATTTTCAGATTAGTACAGAAGGGGCTTACGACGAGATAATTAATCGATTAGTTGAAATCTCGACAAAAGCTCAAAATTACGTTGTTGATACGAGTTGTGAGATTAAAGCAATTGAAAATCATATCGGAGAGACAATTGAACAAAAACCTACTGTACAATCTGATAATGTCTCGCAAATACCGATCCACCTAATGGAACCGTATAGATGTTTCGTCCCACAACCTACACTTACCCCACAAATACCAACCTACCCTACAGTGCAAAGTCCGCAACATTCATAAACACCAACTTACCCTACCGAACAAACCTCACAACCTTTACAAGTATAACACGCCTCTATCACACAACCCACACACCCTATATCAATACAATCCTACACTACTACACAAAATCTTCATACACAGAACCGTAACATACAAACCCCTCTTTGCCCACAACAATGTAACTATTATACACCACAATACAACACAATACCCGAAATCCCAATAAACAGTATGGCATATAATATCTACCGCACCGCTATACCATTCTCTAATATCCACCCATACCAGTATTATTCCCCCGTATCGCAAATTACCGGACAACAGAACCCCATCGAATTGCAAAAACGTCTCGAATCGTATCCTGCACAAGGACCATTGTCGTCGGTAGTCATCGAACCACCTCCACCGGATCTAACGGTATCTCCTAACACCGTTGATAACACGGAGAATGAAAATTTGTCGGTAACTCGCACGACTTTCGCAATTGATTCTTCTGTGGAATTAGCGACAACAATTGTATCGGCATTTATTCCCGAAAATTCGAATTCATTAGGAAAGAGTGAAGAGAAATCGTTGGTTCTCACTTCGGAGGAAACTGCAGTAGAGCATTGTTCATCGGCTGTGAACAACTTCGAAGCTCAAAATACAACTGCATTAAACGAATCTCAGTTGAATCACCTTTCTACACTCTCAGGTTACGGAATCGCAGACAGAGTTACGGAAAATTTCCCAATCGTAGCTACCGCGAGTAAATCTGCAATAAACCATTCGAAAGAACCTATAAGGAGTGATCGTAACTCGAATCGAACTAAACGTTTGAAAAATTCATCGAAAACTTTGAATAGTGCCCACAGGTCGGATTGTTCATCGCCGGAACAATCATATCGGTCTTCGAATAATAAGAACTCGAACATAGTAGAATCGAAATTAGCGGAAAGATCCGGAAATCGAAATCGCAACACACCCAACTGTCCACTTTCGGAACAGCGGGTTCGTAGTCCGAAAAATCATCGTATTGTTGATTCATTGACGAATGAATCACTCGAAACCACCAATCGTAAAACTTTGAACAGAACTCATAAAATCCCGAATGAATGGCGAATGTTAGATCGATTGACATGGAGTCAATCGCATAGAACTTCGAAAACTCGGAAAGTCAAATCCTTTTCCTGGAAATCACCAGCAGAAGAATTAATTTCTTACCAAAATCGTAAGAATAGTTCGAATTCGTCGAAGTCATCGTATATAGGCAAACCAGCGTATAGCAAATCTTTATATGCTTGCTCGGCCTGTCACCTTACCAGACACCAGGCAAAGTTCTGCCCTAATAAATCTGGGATTTTATGCTACAAATGTAGCGACGTAGGAGTCATAATTACCAACTGCCCTAACTGCAACCTAACTCGAAATAAAAAGGTAGGACATTCCCCGGTAAGAAAGACCATTGCGGTACCAGTCAACATGAGTACACCGTCGGGAACTCAGCCTTCGCCTCGGAAGCCTGAGCGGGTGTCGGTTCAACGTTTACCGCCTTCGAAGCCTAAAAACAACACCGATAAACGGAGAAATTCGAAGACAAACGATCGGGAAAACTCTGCAGAGTCGTCGCGGAAATCAGAACCTGCATCGGCAGTCACTCGCAATAAAACTGATCGAGTATGTTGGAATCGTAAATGTTCGGGACATTGTTATCCTGATTGCAAAGAACTACGTAATAAGCTATTTTGTTATCGTTGTGGGAAGAAAGACGCGGACGTTAATATGTGTTCTTTTTGTAAGTTTTGCCATTCTTTTAAAAGATTCGAAGGCGTCGCTACAAACTTCGCAAAATCTCGTATTGCAACCGATAACTCGCAAATGATTGTCTTAGCCGCATTAGTAGACCCCGCATCGAAACTACCAGCAGCATCACGGTAATCAGTTACCGTAATTTTTCCGAACATTGACGCATACGTTAGAGGTGTGTAAAATCCATGACCACACCGAGGTTAGTGTAACCCGCCTCCGAATTCGTTACGATCGAGTCTAATGCAAGAATAACCATTGATCTGTATACAATCATTCTCAACGTCAGGACAGAGGTGCGACTCAGCAACTCCGAAGAGGTGGTAGGCGGGACCAGTGGAAAGATGTTGTCTGAGGATCTCAATGTGTTCTAATAGAGAGGTCACATTGACAAAACCTGCTCTCAATCACCTACCGTGCCCCCCTCCCCCACAGTGCCCTTGGCTAGTCATTCAGCAGCGGCAGCCTTGGTTTGTTTAGAAGCAGCAGTGACAAATGCTGAACTCCTATTTGCTTTATTACACAATTTTTTTACCTCCGATTCGCTTGAGTTTGTCCCGTAGGAAGACAATATCGCTTGAAGATCAGCTGCTGAGAAAAATTCATGAGAGACATCGCCATCGCGTGTCTTGACCAAGAAACGGCCCCCTCTATGCCATACATATTTAAAATTAAGCCTCATTGCAAGGGCCTTGAGGCTTCTGAATTTTAGAAAAGAGTCTCTGTCTAGGAGCTCATTGATGAAAATTTTAACATTTATTATTAAATTATTAGTTTCCTGGTCAAGAGTCGAGGTGTCCACGTCTCTCGTATGGAAGCTTGTAATGAACTTCTTCCCACGCATAATTTCCCCTACTAATGCGCTATTGGAGAGGGTAACAACCCACAGCGACCGTCTACTTCCATGTTTTGCGGAAATTGGTGACTGGGGCTGTCGCTCATCCGATCGAAGCTGGCGGATGCTTACAATGTCCTCTTTCCGAATCAGTGGGAGGACCCTGCGCAGCACAATGTGTGCAACATCAATCCTATTAGTATCGTTCCCATCATAAATACTTGAAATAATTATATCTTTACATGTATTGATGTTGCTGCCACGCATGGCTCTCCCATCGACCGATTTAACCCGCGTGCTACGCCGGAGTAGTGCAGCTCTACTTACTTCATCGTTGTTTTCGCTATTTCTATTTCTATTTTTATTACTATTTTTATTGATATTAAAGCATTTGTCATTCGGAGAAAGTAAACTACTTTCGTCGTGGATGTTGCCAGTACTATTAACATCGTCATTATTATCACTGTTCGAGTTAGAATTATTATTATTATTTTTATTAGTGTTATTATTAATAGTGGTCAAGTAATAGTGCAGTTTTCTAACAAGTTTGATGTTTCTGTATTTGTGTGTTCAATGTTCTCTATTTTTCTTAATAATGTGTCATGATTATTATTACTTTTATTTGTAAAATTATCTATTGTTTGTGTCATAGTGGCTTGAAGGGTGAGATTGTGATTTTTTAGGTTGCATACTTCTTGACAGAGAGCTTGTTTTTCGCTCTTCAACTCCTCCAGCTGGGAGTGTTGAAGAGATAGAGTTTCTTCTATTTTCTGCAACTGGGATTCAATTGAAAGCATTCAGTGGCGTATTGCCGGTAATGAGCTTAACGCATTAACAATTGCATCCAATTTATTTTCAAGAGAAGCATTGTGCCTAGCAAGCGCACTGTACATATTTTTTGAGGTCGAGTTGGCATACTCCACTAGAAACGAGACCGTTGTTCCCTTTTTAATAGAGGTCGCATCCAACATTCGCAATGCCGATGCGTTTACTGCGTTGACGCTGCTGTTCTGCGTCCCAATGACTGGGATGCGTCCTGTCCTCGTGCTGAAGTCTCCGCCCCCATGGCCATAGCTTCGCTCGGGGATTCCCCACTATGCCCGGCTACTATACTAGAAATGGATGGGCCGTGTGACGTCACCGGAGACGATGACGCCAATCGGAGCTTACTATTCACGGGGGCGGGACGTAGCCATCGCAACGCGGAAAGCGGGGAGCTGGTGGGCGCGGCCCTGCGTATCGGATTGGCCCGCAGTGCAGCCGTCGGCCTCTTATTGGCTAGAGTGGACGAGACTAGCTCCTTCTCTTTCCCACCCGCAACGGTGTTGCTCTTCGCGCATGGGGCTGGGGCTGCCGACTCGAGCGAACACTTCCTCGACTCTATGCACTCCTGACACGCTACAGCTTTAGGCTGTAACTGAAGGTCGATGCGTTGCGCATGAGTGCGTGCAACGAGGAGTTTGCTTTCCGGGTGGCAACTAATGTTACACCAGCAACACTTACGTAGTGCGTAGCTGCTCCTGGGAATCTCACCGCAGATGGCGCACTTGTCGATCATGATGGTAGTGGTGACAGAGTAGAGACGCTCTACAGATGAAATAGGTGATGTTATTACCTGGAGACAGCAGATGTCACTTCGGTGCGATGTTGGTTGTTCGTCGAGTCGGCAGATGGCGTGCTGGAGAGCACTCTGCGCGCATTGCTCCAGCTGCGTGTGACCTCTGTGTTCTCGATGTCCCGTGCTCAACGCCTGCCACTCTGCTGCTTTTTCAGCTCCTAACCTCAAAACTGGCTGCGATGGTGTTGCCGTTTCAAGGAAAAAATTCCTTGCAAGTCCACCAGTACAGCTGCAGATAATAACTGCAGGGGTGACTTGCACATAGGCGCTTGCTAGGAACTGAAACAAATAGACCTGCTGGCACAAGGGCGGCCGAAAATAGTCTAGATAGCAGGAGCTACTTAGTAACAGCAGGTGTACTTTCGGAGCCGCCGAACAGAGAGAGAGAGAGAGAGTGTGAGAGAGAGAAAGAGAGAGAGAGAGAGAGAGAGAGAGAGAGAGAGAGAGAGAGAGAGATACTGTTTATTCATCAATGACGAAAATTCGTACAATTGCGTGTACATGTATAGTTATAATAATTATTATTGCGGTTCTTATATAAAAAATAATATTATTCGCTGTAACAGTTCGTCAGTTTATAAACTCTAAATATAATGAACTAGTCATAGTCAAATGGCACATCACAGAATACGCTTCGTCAATACATAAAATAAATATAATAAAGATAACAATATACGATAAAAATAGAAGAAATACATACAGACACTTTACGAGAAATTGTACGTAAATCTATCACGCCAAAAAAAATAAAAATACACTCATTCATATGATACTCTTACAATTCGGTTGTTGCATGATTTTTTTTTATTTCATATTCAAATAGTGTATACTAAAATAATTAGGTCGTATTTTTTAGTTTTTCAATTTAACGAAAATTGAAGTAATTACAGCCATTTGAAATTTGCGTGACGTCACGATTGTATACTTTCATGACGTCACGTAGTATTAGAGTATATCTATATATATCGAAACTAGGAAACTTTAAACGTCTGTAACTTTCAAAATTTTCATTTTTATGGTATAAGAAAAAATACGACCTAATTATTTTTCGCTGTTCTACATATTTCATGCGAAAAATCAATTTTCTATTTTTATGCAACATCCTAATTCACGCTAATAAATACATTCATACTTAACACTTAAGACGTAAAATAAATTAAATTAATAAATAAGTTAGATAAATAAATAAATAAGTTAAATAAATAAATAAATAAGTTAGATAAATAAATAAATAAGTTAGATAAATAAATAAATAAGTTAAATAAATAAATAAATAAGTTAGATAAATAAATAAATAAATAAGTTAGATAAATAAATAAATAAGTTAGATAAATAAATAAATAAATAAATAAGTTAGATAAATAAATAAATAAGTTAGATAAATAAATAAATAAGTTAGATAAATAAATAAATAAATTAGATAAATAAATAAATAAATAAGTTAGGTAAATAAATAAATAAATAAGTTAGGTAAATAAATAAATAAATAAGTTAGATAAATAAATAAATAAATAAGTTAGATAAATAAATAAATAAGTTAGATAAATAAATAAATAAATAAGTTAGATAAATAAATAAATAAGTTAGATAAATAAATAAATAAATAAGTTAGATAAATAAATAAATAAATAAGTTAGATAAATAAATAAATAAATAAGTTAGATAAATAAATAAATAAATAAGTTAGATAAATAAATAAATAAATAAGTTAGATAATTAAATAAATAAATAAATTAAATAAATAAATAAGTTAGATAAATAAATAAATAAATAAATTAAATAAATAAATAAGTTAGATAAATAAATAAATTAAATAAATAAATAAACAAATTTAAATAAATAAATAAATTAAATAAATAATTTAAATATATAAATAACCTAAATAAATGTCAGAGTTAAATGAGGACTACACAGAAATGAACAAAATAATGTATTAACCGATTTTCGAAAAGTTCACTTCTGTGTATTCCCGTCACCATGTAATTGTTTAAGGTGCCTGCCTAACACCGTTTTAAATTTACAAAAAAATGGCAGGCACCTCACACTGCTTGGGAGCGAATTCCAGAGGTGCGCACCTTGAACTCTAAACGAGAATAGGCCCTTATCGGTGCGCGACCCGGGAACCGACAGCTCCTTCGTACCACCCCTACTTGAAGTCCTGGCCTGGTTTTTTTCAAAGAGGGCAGATCCAGCCAGTCTAGTCTTTCCCTGTAGGAGGTGATATGCTCATCACGCCTAACACCACATATGTATCTTACACATGAATTCTGTAAACGTTGTAGTCGTGTCTGAAGCTCCCCTGACATGTCAAGAAGAACCACTAAGCAATAGTCTAAGTGAGGTAGTACCAGTGCACATGCCAGCTGCTTCCGCAGTATCTCTGTGATGCAAGAACGGAATAATTTTAGACTATACAAAGCTCTATTAACTTTCTTACTGACCGCATTCAGTTGCGGCTTCCATGTTAACCTTCCGTCCATCACCACTCCGAGGTTGGTAACTGTATCGACAAAGGGAACGTGCACGCCGGTCTGCATCTCAATGCCTTGCAAGTCAAGGTTCTGAACCTGTTTGATGTTGTGATCAGATCCAAAGATAATCGCCTTTGTATTGCCGACATTGAGGCGCAGGCCAGCTGACGATGCCCAATTCGACACTGCTCGTGCAACAGCCGACATGCGACCGATACCAACACAAAGACCTTCCAGAATCACTTGAGTGTAGGTTTGCAGGTCGTCAGCATAGAGTATGTGTTCAACACTATATAAGTCGAGTGCGTCTTGTAGGTCGTTTATGTAAAGGCTGAAAAGCAAGGGTCCCAGGATAGAGCCCTGTGGCACGCCAAGCTTGGTGGTTAGCCAACCAGATTCCCCTTTTGTATTAGTAATGACTTTCTGTCGTCTCCCCTTTATATACGACTTAAGGAGAATACTCCTGGAGAAACCCATGCGGATCAGCTTACTCAGTAGTTTTGTACGTGAGATGGTGTCGAATTCTTTGCTAAAATCGAACATTAACAAGGTGGTCAAAATTTTGTTGTTGCTGTTAAGACCTGTTCGTATGTCCTCAGTGAGTTTTAGTAGTGCTGTCTGTATACTGTGATGCTGTCGAAAACCAGTCTGCTTCGGGTCCAAAGTGTTGTTTTTTCGTAAAAAGACTTTTATTTGGTCATGTACTATTTTTTCCAGGACTTTGGAAAGAAAACTCAGTAGAGCAATTGGTCAAAAGTCTGACACCGTGGATGGGACAGGCTTCTTCTTCAAAGGCACCAATTGAGTTCCTTTCCAAGTTCCCGGAAAAATGCCACTGGACAAGAAGAAGTTGAAGATTTTAACAATGTGATCTCGCACAAACCGAAGAGCCTTTGCCATTATACTTTGAAGGATGCCGTCTTCACCTCTAGCCTGTGACGAGAAGTGGGCAACAGCCATAACCACGACAGAGAAACTAACTTCCCGAAAACCAAAGCCGTCATCACTGGCAGTAGTCAAGACGTTGTCAAGTTCTTCATCACTTTCACTTAGCGAGATCGAGAACCCTGCAAAGTGGGCATTGTGCTCTTCCGGCGAGAAACCATGAAGCTCCTCTCTTGTTTCTGGCAGAAAGCGCAGAGCCTTGAGCTCTTTCCAGATGCCTTTTTTGATATCAAGAGATTCAAATATTCTATTCAACAGAAAAGTTTCTCGTGTATGTTTTGTTCGTTGTTCAGCTTCGGTTGCAAGACTCTGATACTCCCGCCACAGTCTCTCGTCTTTGGTCCATGTGTAACGTCTTCGTACAGAGTCACGTTTATTGTACAGATGTGCCAGTTTAGCATCAACCCATGGGGAACTAATTTTCTTTTTCGGTATGAATTCTTCTAAGGGCGCTATTTCATCTATCACGGCCATGAGATTGACGCTGAGGCATTCTAGTTGACTGTCAACACCTGTAGCAGAGCCATCAAGCGGCGGCCAATCACAGTCAGCAAGGTGAGACAGGAGGTCGGCTTGCTGGATCGATTTAAAGTCCCTGTAGCTAAAAAAGTCAGGCACAGGGGATGCAGCAGTTTCGACCCCACTCTCAACCTCTATGGTGTTATGATGACTGGGAAATGGCGCTGGCTGATTACTGCTGCTCAGCACAATGTCATTGTCATCTGTTAGGATTACATCAATCCATGTGTGAGAGTCCGTGAGATGATCAGTCGCACCATGATCAACTATTTGAAGGTTGAGATCAATAGCCAACCGCTTAACATATCTTGCATCGGCTGATGTTTTGAGTAGATTTGCATCCAGATCTCCCATTATAACTTTGTGACAAAATTCTTGCGTGTGAGTGGAAAGTTGATCTACTAGATCAGAGCCCTGTAGAAACGGTACATGATGTGGCCTATATATGAGAGCAACAAAGACGGGGGGAAGGCTGCCCTGTTGAATACTGCACATTATGTATTCAGGTATTAACGTCCTGCCCTCCTGTGTAGTCGGAGAACTGCATATTAGGTTGGCCTTAAATGTATTATGAATGTACAGGACCAGTCCACCCCCCAGTTTGTTGCGGTCTAATCTAATGAGTGAGTAGTCGTCGATCTGAATGCGATCACTCTCAATATCCGGGTCGAGTTGCGACTCAGCAACTCCAAAGAGATGATAGGTGGGACCAGCCGAAAGATGTTGTTTAAGCATGCCAAAGTGCCCCATAAGATAGGTAACATTGACAAAACCTGCTCTCAGTCCCCTACAGCGAACTTCCCCAACAGAGCATGTGGATAGTCAATCGTTTGCGACATCCTCCTTTTGAACTGTTGTTGGAATAACAGTCATCTCACTTTCATTTACATTTTTTGTTGTTTGTTCGGTAATTGGTACAGCTTGAGAGGTTGCATACGATGCTACTATTGCTTGGAGATTTGCCGCTGATAAAAATTCACGGGACACGTCACCATCGCGCCTCTTTGCTTACCTCTACCGGGGAGCATGTGGTTGGTGGAGGTGGCACGGCGCACATGGCTAGCCGGCGCGCTCACTTAACACGCGCGCGCCGAGCCTCTCTCTGGCCGTGCCACCTCTTCATGCCTCATGTTGCTCTGGGTTTCGTTCGGCCCGACCTGCGATCTGGGAGCCTTTATACCCTTCTCCAAGTGATTGTTTATTTTTTTGTGTGCTTTAAGGCTATGCTTTTTTATTGGTTTTGCTGGTTTTGATAAGAGATGTTGATCATGTTACCGTAATTTGTTTTATTAGGTATGTTGTTTTGTTTAGTTTTATATGACAATTACTTGTTAGTGCAAAAAAATAAATTTATTGTATTGTGTATTTTCTTTTTGTAGCCTGAAGAGGGGAGTAACAAAAAACTCCCGAGACTTCGCTAATGTGAAATAAATTAGTGGGTTAGTTCCTAGAGATCTTTCGATTTTTTATTCATCTAAGTATTATGCTTGTCTCCTGATTTGAAAATTGGTACTATTTCAGCTTTTTTAAAAGCATTTGGCCAGATAGATTGAGTGATGCACATATTGATTATATGCACCAGAGGTTCTGCAATATGTTTACATATAATTTTTAGAGTTTTAGTACTTATTCTATCGACACCACCGTTTTTTAATTTTAAAGAATTTATTATATTGCTAACCTCTTGTTCACTTGTTGGTTTTATAAATATAGAATGATTATTCATAACTGGCTGTGAAAAGTTAGCTGCATCTGTGGCTTTTATTTTTTCTCTAAGATTTTGTCCAATTTCACAAAAATATTTGTTCATTATATTTGCTATTTCATTATTATTTGAAATCTTATTTTTATTGACTTTAATATAATCTATTGAGTTATTCTGGTTATTTGTTTTCCCCATTTTTATTGTTTATGAAATCCCATAGCTTGTTTGGATTGTTTACATAATTTTGAATTTGACTTTTATCATATCTAAACTTATCATCTAATATCACCTTATCCAATATTTTTTTGTACTTTTTATATTCTATTTCTAAGTGCTTATTATTTCGATCATATTGCCATATTTTATAATAGAATTCCTTAGTTTCGCGTGACTTTGTAATAGTTATCCAACTTTTCTTAGGTATATTCTTGTCTTTTTGTATTGTTTTGGCTGCTTCA
The DNA here is from genome assembly GCA_949152435.1 of Gastracanthus pulcherrimus. Taxonomy (NCBI): domain Eukaryota; kingdom Metazoa; phylum Arthropoda; class Insecta; order Hymenoptera; family Pteromalidae; genus Gastracanthus; species Gastracanthus pulcherrimus. The sequence goes on from OX424575.1 coordinate 73,418,923, forward strand.
ACGCATTGCTTTATTGTCCTTATTAATTGATCAGTAGCTACAATAAATTTCCTTAGTTTCACATGACTTTATAATAGTTATCCAACTTTTCTTAGGTTTATTCTTGTCTTTTTGTATTATTTTGGCTGCTTCAACGCATTGCTTTATTGTCCTTATTAATTGATCAGTAGCTTCATTAGGATCCTGTGTTGACATGATTTCAAACCAATTTTTGTTGCAAGCCAACATACTTAGTTTATTGTAATTAATAATTTCTTTATGGTCTTTATTTTTAATTTTCATTTTGTTGACTGTAATAAATAACGGATAATGATCCATCAGTGAATCTATTAGCTTGTATGTGTCGGTTTTTAGATCTTTTGTTTTTATGGAAACATTGTCAATACAGGATCCCTTACACACACTAACTGGCGGCCTTGTCATATCATAAAAGCCTGGGACATAACCTTTATCCAAGAAATTGCATAAGTATTTCTGTCTCAAATTATCTAGTTCAAGTAAATATATAATAAATTCCGTTTTAGGTATACTGTGAGATCTATATAAATACTTTCCATCATTTAGTGTTCAATAATTTTGGTCGATTGGATAATATCCTTGTTACAAAAAACCATTACTCCATCATTTTTATTTAAATTACTTTGATTATAATAACTTTCATAGCCGTCTAAATCATATACCTTATGATTTTCTTGCATAAAGGTTTCAGTACAAACTACAATAGATTGTTTGATTGTTAGTCTTTCAATCATATCTTTAAGTTTATCAAAAATTTTGTTCATACTCCTGATATTAACTACTAGAATTAAATCACTTGTGATATTTATGTTTCTATTTAAGATATTTATATTATAAAAACTTTTTTCAACAGTTATCACATCATTTCGTAATGACTCTTGTTCCATTTTAATATTATATCAAGTTATTACAAAATAACGTTCGATAACTAAGCTATATTTCTTCTTGAAGTTGGATCATAAGGATATACACATTTGTTGATTGATCTTCTTAGTAGTTGCTTGTATATTTGACATTGTTCCTTGTTGTCAGCTGTATGGTTAGTTGGTCTATTCGTTCCGTGTTTTTTGTTCGCCCTAGCACAGTTTATACACTTCGGTTGTTTTTGTTTTTACATTCCTTATCATGTTCACCAACACATATTCTACAGCACATAGTCCATCTGCATTTATTCTTTCAGTGACCATATGTACAACACTTGTAACACATGTTTATATTATAATCATCATAGATTTTGCAACTAATGTATCCGACATAAATACCAGACCACAGGTTTGATTTATTATTTTTTTACTTATGTACTATACTAAATTCATCAATTTCTTCAAGACCGTTTCTTAGTCTTATGTCTTCTTCAATATCAGTTATATTAGATTTATCTGTGATTTCCACTTCGACAATTTTTATTCTTGGCTTCTTTTTTTTCAATTTCCGTCATTGCAGCTTCTTCACAAGTTTCTTTTATAATAAACTGCACATCTTCGACGTCCTGTTTATTTCCACATTTAACAATTATGCTATCCTTAGATATCTATACATTGTTTATTTGTTTGTTTGTTTTACATAACCTCTGTTTGATCTTGCACTGCACATTTTCAATTTCAGTTTCATTACTTGGTTTAACTATTACGTTTTCAATGTCCATATCATTATTTCTCCGTTGATAATTTACCATTTGTGCATATGTGTACTGTGGTGTTTGTTTATTTGTAAACTTTTTTTTTACTAGCGTATTGTTTTCTTTGAGTTCGGTATTTAAACTTATCAAGGTTTCATTTTTTTCAATTAACTCTTCATTTTCAATTTTCAATTTACTGATCTCTTCTTTTGCTTTTTCTAATTTGTTTTTATAATATTCTTTTATGCGTATTATTTTAAGTTCATATTTTACAGTGGTTTTCTCTACTAGAGTTTTACTTAAATTATTCACTTTCTTGATTGATGCTAGGTCAGGTAAACATCCACATACTCCAAAAAAACCGTTTAAGTTTTTGAAATCCTTATTTCTAGTGCCACAAATTACATGGTAGAGTTTTTTACATATCAGACAATAAGCTATTGAGGCTTTTTTTTTAACATTAATTGTAATTAGTGACCTCAAGCGCAGCAAGTCTACCTCACCCGCCATCTTGAAAACGACTATGAGTATTATTAATATCATTAGTCATTATCAGGATTATTATTATTATGACTAGAAAGATTTTTATTCTGCACAACTAAGTTGTAGTCGTCATTATTGTTACTGTCGTCATTATTATTTATATTACTACTATTATTACTTATGTTACTATTATTTATACGATTGTTACTATCATTACATTTGTTAATACTGATCGGTAAGAAAGTATTGTTTTCTTTACTGGGGAGCACGGCAATTCGATAATTTTCAATTTTATTTAATATCATTTGATTACTTTGTTGAATATTCTCCATAGTATTCTCGATTTTATTAATTGCAGTTTCATATTTATTGTTTATAGTTTCATTTGCTAGTATTTTTCCTATACCCTTTAGTATTATTATGTTATCGCTTTCAATGCTATTAATTTTTTCGGTTATTATTTTAAGATCATTTTGATATTTAATTGTTGTGTTATTTCCAATTATGTTTTGCGTCTCTAAGTTATTCTGCTCTAAGTTGTCTATTTTGCCTAATATCGAATTATAGTCTACCTCTACCTTATTCAACAAATTATTTGTTATGTTGTTACTTTCACGTAACAATTTATTTTTAATTTTTAAATTATCAATTTCTTGACAGATCACTTGCTTTTCTTTGTTCATCTCCTCCAGCAGGTAGTGTTGTTTTGACAGCTTTTTCTCAACTTTCTGCATTTTTGATTCAATTGAGAGTGCTAAAGTGTGTATTGCTGGTAACGAATTTAGCCTATTAACAATTGCTTCCAATCTGCCTTTAAGAGAGGTACAATGTCTAGCAAGTGCATGATCAATTTTTTTTATGTAGAATTGGCGTACTTCACCAGGCAGGAGACCGTCGTCCCTTTTTAAAAGGTAGTACTATCTAACATGCGTATAACCGACGCATTTACTGATGTAATGATTTAACGCTGCTGTTGTTCCGTGAAAGAAATTACTGCGATGTGTCGTTTGCATGGGTTGTTTCCACGCTCTTGAACATGACGTCGCTCGAGGATTCCGCACCTCGTTGCACGTGGGTAAGTACTGCAAGAGGCTTGCACATCGGATGACAGGTGATATTACATATGCAGCACTTACGTAGGGAATTGCTGCTCCTGGGGACCTCCCGGCAGATGGAGCAGCTGTCGACCATGATGGTTGTGGAGACGAAGATGAGTCGTTCTGCGAGGGAAAGGTGACGATGTTGTAGCTAGAATACAGCAGATGTCGCCTCGGTAGCCTCGTAGTTGCAGTTCGAGTCGGCTGGTGGCGCCCTGGTAGAGGTGTCGCTGCGTTCAAAGCGTCCTAATAAAGGTGGCACTTCTATGTCGATATTGCCTCGTGCTCCACTCCCGCCACTCTGCTGTTCCCACCTCTCCTAACCTCAAAGCTGACCAGGTGTTGTTGCCACTTAGATGATAAAAAAGTCGTGCAGGTTGACCAGTGAAAGCTATTTTTTTGTTGCAGCGATGACTTTCATGTACTAGTATGCAAGTACTACAATAGACTGGCTCACGGGCACAGGAGGCGCCAGAGTGAGGTCTACATGCAGGAGCTAGATCACGAGCAAGTGCTCTTAGCAGAACAGCAGACGAGAGAGAGAGAGAGAGAAAGAGAGAGAGAGAGAGAGAGAGAGAGAGAGAGAGAAGAGAGAATCGACCACGGTCGTCCCATTACCGTTGTATAAATTGGTGATACCACAGTAGCTGCCGTACCGTTATCCCGAGGGCCGCCATTTTCCTTCCACCGTATTCGTTCCTTGTCTCGCCGGAGGAAACGAGAAAAAAAATTGAAAGGAGCAAACAAAATGTGTGCTACGGGACCCGTACCCGTATACGGCTAATGTCTCGAAAAATAATAAAAAATTAAGAATACAACAAAAAAAGCTTACAAAATCGTACCGGTATTCACACACACACATAAACTTTCTCGCACGTCAGCTTAATGACGCGTACTCAGGTGCGCACTGCAACAAATGTTTCGATTAGAAACTGCGCGTTTCACACTCTCACGCGGCGAGAATCTTCCGGGCGCTAGGCTCACCGAAGGCTGCGACGCTGGAGATGTTCAGGATAGCCTGCTATCCCGTAGAGGCCTGAAATGTAAATCATGACCCGAAGCTGGAGCTGTGCACACGGTCACGGCACAACTATCCCGCAAACGAGTGATCTGAGGCACGAGAGTCCGAGAAGAGCGAAGATACGATACGTTGGCGCGGTAGCATCGACCTCTGTCTCTCCCTCTATCTCTTGCCTACTCTCTCCGCTCTTAGCGCAGGCTCGCAGGCTTACTTCACCGCAGCGCGGCCGCCCTGTTGCTTCCGCCACAATACCTCTCTCGCGGCTCTGTGCCAGCGCACAACGAGAATTATCGCCACGAAGTGTGAGTGGCAGCCATTTAAACTTTCCGATGCGCGCCGTCGTATGACGCAATATATATATATATATATATATATATATATATATATATATATATATATATATATATATATATATATATATATATATATATATATATAATGTAGAATACATCATAGTGGTATAGTATTGTTGAAAAACTCGACAATAATATCACTAATTATTTAATTAGATTTTAAGGAAATAGAGATGACAAGGAAAAATAAAACGCAGTCGCAAGAAATTGAAGATGCCATGACAAGGCTGAGCATACCAGAGATGTTCGCAAAAATATTAGAAGAAATAGAGAGTTCGAAATAGCAATAAACAAAGGATTATAAGAAATTAACAGAAGAAATCAAAGAGACATCGAGAACAAGATGGATAGAAAGTTAATAGAAATAGAGTATGTCAGAAAAAATCTCAAAGATGTAGGATAAAATAAAAAAAAATATGGGAAGCAAACGCAATCAAACTAAGCGGAATAAATGAACAAAACGAAGTACACACAAAACTACAGGATATCGAATGGAAATTGGAAATGCAAGAAAGAGACAATAGAAAGAAGAATATAGTTATAATATGAGTGAAGGCGGAGTCAGATACAAGAAAACTAAAAGAAAAAGTACAAAACTTTTTAAGAGAAAAATTGAACATAGAAATAGAAGCCGAAAATCAAGAATTATAGGAAATGGAAAATTCACACAAGTAATATTGCAAGAACAAAAACATAAAGAATTCATTATGCAAGAGAAAAGAAAACTTGGAGATGAAAGAATTTATACAGATCACGATGGGACAAAATAGAAAGAGATATGCTGAGAAAAATGGTTGATATAGCGAAATGTGCATCAAAATTAGCGGGTATTAAAATAGTAGTGAGATACCAAAATCAAAGTAGACCATTGGTGGTACAGATGGAATCAAAGAAATATCAGCTGGAACGGATGGAAAATGTTATAGAACATGAAGAGCTAAAAACAGATGCATCAATATCTATAGGAGAAAAGATGCACGAAGAAAAGCAAGATATAAACGAAGAATTATAGTAGAAGAAGACTGATGAGACACAGAGAAAGAAGAAGCAAAATCGAAAAAAGCAGAAAGATATAAAATAGTTTGTTGGAATGTTGTAGGAATAAAGAATAAGGATGAAGAATTCTGGGAATACATAAGGGAGTTTGACATTATAAACGTAACAGAAACAGGGATAGGAGAAAGATCATGGAAAAAAGGGAGGCAAATTTACTGAAGGAGTACAAATGAAATGTGCAACCAGCAGTTAAGGACAAGATGAAAGGAAGAGCAAATGGAGGAATGATAGCAGTGAGAAAACAAATAAGGACACACTCATTCTTCCATTTATCTTATAACATATTATTATTGGTATTATATCCGTTGTGTTTGAAGCTCTCAATCTCACTAAGGTGTCACGAATCAGAATTATTTATTTTTTTTTATCACATTTTATATAACCTTCTCATTTTGCATTTTTAATTTCTATCGTCATACAGCTTATAACCCTGCCTAACTTCACCGTGATACACATTTCTCTCTTGCCTTTTTACATTTTTACATTTTTTTTTACATTTTTTACATTTTTACATTTTTTTTTACATTTTTTACATTTTTACATTTTTTTTACATTTTTTACATGTTTTACATTTTTACACTTTTTCTTTTTTACATTTTTATCACATATTTTTACACTCTTCTTTTGGTTTGCAACATAATATCACTTACATAAATAAATTACATTACATAGGTTTTACAAGTCTTGAACAGTTTTTCACATAACTTATCCTTATCTATATATCTAAATATCCTATCCTTACTCTTAATTTTATCCACACATTCATCGTTCCATACCGTAGCCAGCTCGGCCTTACGCTTTATAACCTATTACCTTCGCTGATTTTTTTTATTTCGCTTTCCTAAGGTTACCTAATGTCCTATCTTTCCTTTTTTTCCTATCATTCCTCTCTATTTTTGAAGCTCTTTCCAAAGATTCTTAAAAGTATAAATCACAGTATTCTCACCTTTCTCGTTATAAATATTTTTAAATTCGAAGTTTACCTTTTCTAACAATTTTTTCATTATTTCTCTCGTTTGTTCGCATGTTTTTACAAAATGTTCTAGTGTTTCCCTATATTTCTTACACAATCTACATAATTTTTCTTCCTCTCTAAGCCAGTATTTATTTCCGTTTTCAAAATTTCCGCATCTAATTTTCGCAATTATCTCAATATCTCCTTTTTCCCGTTCTTTTTTAAATATTCAGGTAACCCTACCACGCTTATCCCTTTATAATTCCTATTGTATTTTGCTTCTCTTATCTTCATGTCTATCGTTTGCCTCTCTATGTCCCTATCCCTTCTTTCAGTTTCCTCGTGTACATTCCGGTTCCTCTCTATCATATTTTGTACTTCCATCTCACTTAACTCTACGCTATTGTAATACTGTTTCCTCTCTATATTATACATACTGTTTAGCTTATCCGACGTTTTTTCTATCAATTTTTCTTTCCAACACATTTTTATAAGCCTATCTTCCCCTAATTTAGTTATCTTTTCTTCTAATTTAACTGCCCTACCCGCCCATTCAATTTTCATTTTTCCTATGCACGCCTCTCTATATATAATGTATCTTGGTGTACAAAATTCCAGTTTTAGAATCCACCTAAAATAATCCATCTGAATTTTTTCTAACTTCTTCCTTTCTTCCCAGCCCCAAATCTCACATCCGTAGGCCATTACACTTTTGACCAGGTAGTTAAATAACATTTTCCTTCTTTTAAAATCGTTCCTGCATTTGTGTTCCCCTAAACCCCAAGTCTTTTTAGCTGCTACAATACCTCTTTTTGCTAATTCTGATATATGATCTTTATAGTTTCCCTCCCTGTTAAATGTAAATCCTAGATATTTAAATGACTGCATTTCCTCTATCTCCTTCCCTCCCCATGTCCATCTTTCTTTTTTGCTGTTTCTTCCTCTATTGAAAACTAACACTTTTGTTTTTTCCTCACTTAGAATAAATTTTCTGCTTTTCAAAAATTTTCTTAAAATTCCCATCATATCAATCAGTGCTTCCTTGTTTTCCGCGAGAAGAACTATGTCATCCACATAGGCCAGAGTCCACAGCCTCACGTTTCCTATTTTGATACCTCCCAAATTTCTTTCTTTGAACATCTTTTCCATTCCTGCTATATAAATACAGAAAAGAATCAGACTCAGTACACACCCTTGTTTTAGTCCCTTAATCGTCCAAAATTCCTCTGATAGGCTTTCTCCTATTCTTACCCTTACTTTTGTTTCCTCATAAATTTCTTTTATCCTTTCTATTATATATTTATTAATTCCCATCCTTTTCATAATCTCCCATAAAATATCCCTATCTACCGAATCGAATGCAGCCTTTAAATCTACAAACATGGTATATAATCTATGGCCCCTACCCTTTGTTCTTTGTATTAAATGATTCAATATACAGATGTTGTCCATAGTAGACCTCCCTTTCCTAAAACCTGCCTGCCCGTCAGGTAAAATCCCTTTTCCTTCTATTTCACTAACTAACCTCCTCCTAATTACTTCCGTGTATAGTTTGTACGCCGTTGACATAAGAGTAATTCCTCTGTAGTTTCTAGTTTCGTCCGGATTCCCTTTCTTGAATAACGGTGCGATCAATCCCATTTTCCATTCTTCCGGTAATCCTTGTTCATCCTATACCTTGCCTATAATGCATATCAGTTTGTTAACAAGTCCTTGCCCTGCGTAAATCTATACTTCGTTAGGGATCCCATCCGCTCCTGGTGCTTTCCTCTTCTTCAGAAAACTCCAAGCTTCTTTTATTTCCCTTGCTGATATTTTCTCTTTTTCTTTTTCCTCTTCTTCTTCACATTTTTGCCTGCTTTTTCCTAATTTTCTATTTTCTGATCCTTTTAGTAGCGAGGCAAAATGTTCTTTCCATGCTTTTTCTTCTACCTTGCTCTCTACTTTAACTCTTTTTTTCTTTGATCTTTTTAGAAACGCCCATACGTCGTTTTCGTTTTTAATCAGTCTCAGTTGCTCCTCTTCGAAATCTTTCCACTCTTTTTCTTTAATTTTACATAGTTCCCTTCACTCTCTTCTTTCTTCTTGGTACTTACTTCTACAATCTTCACCTCCTTTCCATTTTATATATGCTATTTTTGCTTTCTTTTTCTGTTTTGTACAGCTACGGTCCCACTATCTCTTGATTCCCAGTGTCCACTTTCTTACTTTAATGTCTTTTCTGGTCACTGCTTCTTCAATTATTCGTTTCGTATCCTCCCATCTTTTTTCTGTTGAGTCCTCTTCCTTCTCTACTATCTCTAGATCTTGAGTTTTACTTTTAAAGATTTCAATTGCCTCCTCGCTCCAAACATACACTCGTTTCAGTTTTGCTTCCTCGGATTTGCCTATCTTCTCCTTTTCTAACCTATCCCGTGATTCTTCTAAAACTACACTGATTGGTGTATGATCTGATTCTATCCTTTCTTCTATTTGAAATTTGATCACTTTCTTCCTAGCATTTTCGTTAACTAACACATAATCTATTACCGTACTACCCCTTGCTTCTATATATGTAAATTCCCCCATTTCATCCCCTGCAAAGTTTCCATTCAAGATCGACCATCCCTCCCTGCCACAAAAGTTAATCATTTTACTACTACCGTTGTTTGCTATTTTATCCTTACTTTCCCTCCTTTCTTGCTCTAGTATATTCCCCTGTGTACCTATTAGGCTTCCTTCCTTCCCTATTCTTATATTAAAATCTCCTCCTATAATTACCTCACTTTCAAGTTCCTCGCTTTCTTTTTCCCAGATCTCATAATATATTTCTATGTTCCCTGAGTTGTATACAGACCAAATTACTATTTTTTTATTTCCGTCACTTATCTTTGTTTTTATTAGACCTTCCAGTATTTCCACAGTTTCTTCACTATTTTCCTCTACCCATCCTTTTTTTATCCCTATTATGAAACCCCCTTTAGCCCTACCTTTTTTAAATGTTTTTCTCGCTGGTATTATTCTCCATACAAAATTTTTGACAGTTTTTTTCCGAGACTTTTGGCATCTTTTTCCTCCACCCACGTTTCTGACAAACTTACAAAATCACCTTTTTCTAAAAATTCCCATACCTCTTTATGTTTATTCCACACTCCTGTTATGTTCCAAAAAATGAGTTTCTTTTTTTCCACGTCCCATAATTTTATATTGTCCTCACTTTTTTCCTCTACTATCTCTACACTCCTCCATTTCTGGCTCACTCTAAATCCTTACCTTGTATTGTTTCTCTCTCATTTGATCGGCTCCTACATGACCTATTCCTAGCAGTACCTCCTTTTTCTTTCTCCATTTCCTCTTCAATCTACTCCCTTTCTTCCCATTTTCTCCATTCGTTTTTATAGAAAACTCTACCTGTCCCCGATTTTACCATCCAACCTTCGCCCCTCCTTTCTTTAACCCATCTATGAATTTCCTCTTGCTTTTTCCTGTCGTCTACGTTGAGATCGTTTTCAATAAAAACCCTTGTACCTCTCAATTTACTTTTTTTCTTCATAATCTCACTTTTATCCTGTTCTCTCACTTTAGCTACTATAACCGGCCCGCTCTTCCTTGCATATTCTACGATCGCGCTAACCTCTAGTTTCGTTTCTAACCAATTTGCCACCCACTCCTTCAGATTACCTCCCTCTACTTCTACTCCCCTTATAACAATATTATTCTTCCTCTCTAGCCTATCCAGTTCGTATACTATCCTTTTCATTTTTAAAACGTCTCTATCCGAAAATGCCACTTCTACCGCTAACGCCCGATCTTCCGCTCCTCAGACTCCACATTGAACCCGTGGCGTCACCTCCCGCCGCATCCACGAGGCTTATTCCGCTTTGCGTCGATTTTATCGACTGTAACTCTTCCCATTCTCTTTCTCTCTCTTCCCTATCTCGAATTTTCTTTTCCAGCCTGTCCATGCGCTTGCTTAATTATTTCGTTACCGCGTTTAAATCTACCTTTATCTTTTCTATTTCTAGCCTTGCCTGCCTAATTTTTCTTACCTCTTCTAGTATCATATTCTTGAATTCCTCGTCTTTTTGCCTGTCCGTCTTCTCCTTTTCCCTCTTTCCCTCTTTGTCCGACTCCTTGAAGATGACCTTCCTCGTCACTTTTTCGTCCAGCGTAGTTTGACCCTTGGCTGCTGCGACTGCTCCTGCCCTAGTCTCTCTCTCGTTCTCCGATTTCCCGGACGAGTTTTTTTTGTCCTTTTCTGGCGGCGCTATGCTCTCCTCTCTTTGTTCGCACGCGCTCGCTGTCAACCTAACCTCAAAATTTACCACGCTTTTTCTTTCTCCGCTAACGCTAAATCTACTTTCAATTTTCTCCAACCTATTTATCCCACGCTATCCTTACTTATTTCCCTACTAATATTTCCCGACTATTTCGCAGAAAATTACCAAAAAACTCTTAAAAAACACAAAATCTTGGCCGAGCTGCCGTGCACACATCCACTCACTCAGACGCCCTCTAACCAAGTCCAAATAAGGACACACAAAATAGAGAAAAATTCAGAACGAATACTGGACCGCGAAGTAATAACAGGAACCGAAAAGTGGAAAGTAATGGTAATATATAATCGAATGGTGAAGAAAAATACAATGGCAGAACTTGAAGAAAGAATAGAAGGAACAATAGGAAAGAAAACGATAATAATAGGAGACTTCAGGGCAAGAATAGCTAACATAGGAAATATAGTATGGGAAGAAGAAGAACTAAAGAGAAGATCAAAAGACAAGATAATAAACAAACCAGTAGAGGAACTACTAGACACAATCTGTAAAATCGAATTAACACTTTTAAACGGAAATAAGAAACCGCTGCTAACTGCTTTAGCAAAATGCTTTCTCAAAGAGAGGTCCCAAATAATCGAGTTTAAGTATTTTAGTACAGAAAGTCGCTTTAAATTGAATAATATGAAAATTAACTCATTAAACACAAGCGTTCAAATATTGCCAGTCTAAAAATATATTATAACTCAAAATAATTGTCAACATGTATGCACGCAGAAAATGCATTAAGGGGGAAAATGCATCCTGCTTTAGAAGGTCAAAAAAATCGATTTTATTTTATTCGCTAAATCTATCCCAAATATATGCAAAAATATATTTCCAAAGTTTTTGAGGCAAATTCAAAGTATTTTCGAAGATATATAAGCTGAAGCGGTGTGACGTCGAGTAGATGTAGGAGCGCTCGGCCCCCCTTGAGCGCGCACTCCTCCCCTCACTCTTCTAATCCGAATTTCTGGCCTGGGAAATGTTCAAAGATCTTTCGAGACAATATTTTGAAATTGTAGTGAGCATTAGAGCTATAAATATATATATATAGATATACTAACTATTCTGGAGTATAACGGCTTATCTTTCTCTCTCTTTCTCTCTACGTTGTACATATTTCTACCTTGCTGGTTCAATGGTTAGTTTTACTGTGATTCTCGACGAGTAAATGTCGAAAGAAAATCATTCAAGCTATATAAAAGGTAATCGTCCGAGCAATGAGCGTGCTGCAAAACGTTGGAAACGTAGATTTTAAGGAAATCAATTTACAAGTAAATCGGACGTTACGGAGTTAGATACAAGCAGTAGTGCGAGAAAATTATCAACTGCGAGCTCCGATGATATAATTGTGCATCCACTTCACTATTATAGAATAATAGAATTTTTTACAGTTTTCAATGCGCTTACTGATATAATAATATGCAAAGCATACAATTTGCAAAGAGTAGACATCGAGGCTTACGCTTTAAAATTATATTATTGTGTGCATGCGGTCGAAGAGAAATAAATTCAGGACCGTTAATACATACTGGCTTCGAAATAAACAGACGTATTCTGTTCGCTATGAGGTTATTTGGTATCAGACGAGAAGGCATTAATTTATTTTGTGGTATTATGGATATGTGCCAAGGTTTATCGAAATCGACCTACGATAAGATAGTGCAGCATTTTCACACAGCGACGAACTCAATGTTTAAAAGTTTCCGGTGACAAAAAAACGTGGCTATACGTCATTGTTCCGTGTAACAACTCTCATTGTTTATTACTCTGGAAAAGTCATTGACCTCATTGTTCAAAATGTATACTGTCAGTCATGTGCCACAAAAAAAGCATCATTGAATGATGACGAATTTGAAGAGTGGTATGAAAATGATAAGCAGGCATGCACCTCAAATTACGAAGGTTCGGCGGGGAAGATGGAGGTGAATTCAATCGTAAAAATGTTTTCAAGATCTGACGAAAAATTTGGCGTCAAATATACCAATTATATCGGTGACGGAGACTCTAAAACTTTTACTGGAATTTTGAACATGAATCAATACGGTGACGAGTGCCCTGTTACCAAAAATGAGTGCGTGGGACACGTATAAAAACGTATGGGTAAACGACTCCATAATAAAAAAAAGCAAGAGAAGCTGGGAGGTAAAAAGCGCCTGACGGATGACATCATCAAGAATCTAACCATTTAGTATGATTTAGCTATCCGAAGGAATATAGATTCTGTAGAAAATATGAAAAAAGTGATAATCGCTACTTTAGATCATTATTGTTCTAAAGATGATTTTCATCGGCACGAAAATTGTTCTCCAGGTGCTGACAGCTGGTGGGAATAGCGTAAGGCTGAAGATACGAACTCACTGGCATCATTTAAAGATCCTGCCAGATTGGTTCAAGAAGATATCGAGTCGCACATTCGTTCTATTTACGAAGAGCTGTCCAAGGACGAACTTCTAACGCGGTGCTTAGACGGTCACAGGCAGAATCCGAACGAAACGTTCAATGCTACAGTCTGACGCATGAACCCCAAACATCTGCATTCTGGCCAAAAAATAGTGGAAATAGCCGCGTTTATAGCTGCAGGCATATTTAACGAAGGCTATTCTGCAGTTTTGAAGACGATGCAGCTACTCGACCTCAAAATCGGCCAGCAATGCAAGATGTTTGCGGATAACATCGGCGAGCAACGCATCAAGAGGCAGACAGGCGCCAATCCTTATCGAGCAAGGAAGCTCGTACAGCCAGACGATTGGAACAAATGCAACAAAACCAGTTTTATGAAGAAGTAGAAGGGTTGTTATATGGAGCAGGAATAGCTGATTAGTCGATTATTACTGTAAGTAATCAAAAATTGATACTTTTTACTATCAAAAACTTTGAAGCGCGATTTCTCGAGTTTTCGTTTTTACGAATGAAAGTTTTTTATGTTCAGAATTAAATTCTCTTCTAGTTATACCTAAAAAATTATTAAAAAAGTTTGTTTAAACAATTTTTATAGCACGTTGAAGTGTTTTTTTGTCTAAAATCGTGTTTTTTTCAAACTTGCTAAAAATATAGAATTTTACAATTTTTTCGGGATTTTATAGCTAAGACTAGAAGAAAAACATATGAAAATTAAAATTTTGTGTTTAAAATCGGTTTCAGACAAGCATTACGATCTCTACTTTTCCCGCAACCGAGAGACTTAAAAAACGAGGCTTTGTGCACATATGTAAATAATATATATATATATATATATATATATATATATATATATATATATATATATATATATATATATATATATATTGCATAAAATCAATGATTTTGTATTCTAGAAATATACTTGAAACTATACCAAGAAGTTCACTATGGTTAGTTATTTCTTTCCATCCTAAAAAAATCCCTGAAAAACAGTGTTTTGTAGGCCTTCTAAAGTAGGACCCCCCTCCCCCCCTCCCTTAATAGAAACAAAAAAAAATTATGTGAGTTAGTTAGTGTGCCTAACAACTCTCAAAAATCAATTACTGTGCCTCAGTTACTGTGCATCTCGACCGAGCTTTGTGCCCCAGACACAGTGGCTCTTACCGATTACTGTGCTACATATATGGTGCATCCGAAAATTAATATTGCAGATTGCAATTTGTAACGAGGCATTTGGCTCGCTACAGACTCGCGCAGCGAGGACAGTATGACTGCCGCGATATACATACGCGCGCACACTAGTGAGCCGTCAGGAACCGACCCGCACACACAAAAACATTACATCACACCGCATTTATTAACTTAAGAAGGTTCGATGGTGAAGTCAAAATGATAAGATGTTTCCGAAAATTTCATGTCATTCTTCTATAAAGTTTACGATGACATGTGAAATTTGAAAGCATTAGCCATTACCGATTTAAAAATAATTGATTTCAAAATTTGACTCTTATACACGGGCTTTTATGAGAGCAGCTTGTAAACTGACAATAAACTTAGAGTTCGATTGTTTAAAAATGATAAGAAAGAAATGAAAAACTATGCAAAATATTGGAAAAGAATTAAAGATCATGTACGCAAAATTTTAGAACGAATGAGAACACCGATTCCGAGTACTTAGTGAAAATGTAAATAAAAACACTAGCTTGTAGGCTGTGCGAAGAGGTGCGTGGTAAGAGGGGAGCCGGTACGCGGTGCTGGGGGACTCTCCTTTCCTCACCCCGCGTGGGAGATCTATCTAACCTCCTTGAAACAGTGTAAGAGATAGATAGAGAGAGGGGTAGACGCGTAAGCTGAAGGAGATAACCACGACGAGTAGCGGTATCTACGAGGAGAGGAGCGCGGAACGCTGCCTGAAAATTCGGCAGGCCACTCATCTCATTCTCTCGCGCGCCGGACGAGCTAAGCGATGGATCAACGAGCGCCCTGTAAGTGTATTGTCACGAGGCCGCGAGAGCCGCGCGCAACCATGCAGCTAAACAATTCACGGCGAGGATGTAATTCGACCGGACTTTGGCATGCTGGCAACCTTCGGCATAGGGCATATGGCGGTGCACCTTCACGAGATCCTGGATGGAAGTACGAGTGAGTACATTAAACTTAGTCACGTAGAGTGCAGCTTCGATAGCCGCCTAGAAAGCTATCTACTCGCACACTGATCTCGAATATATTCTCTCTCTCTCTCTCTCTCTCTCTCTCTCTCACACACACACACACACACACACGAATATAAATAAAGAGCGCATGTTGAAAAGCGCATAAACAAATACACGCAAAGTATTAGTTAACTTACTGCGGAAGCAACTAATAAATCAATAGTGTGCGTACGCGATTTAGTTTATTATCCGAAGTGTAGATATTACATCCACGTAAAGATACGTGGATTTAATGATACACAAACATAAAGATAGTTATGGCAAAATATTGGTATCGACTAAGCGCGTGCAACAACGATAATTTATTATGGCAAACGTTCGTGCTGACGATGTTCTACAGCGAATTATATAAATATCATAAAAACCATCTCAAGATGGATTTCATAGAATCAATTAGATTAGTTACGTTCCATTCATTAAACAGTTGTCATTATTTACGGACCTTCACCTAACCTGCATGTTCCTACTTATTTGCCACACATACGGACCACCCATCTCCGAGAACAATCTTAGTGAACTGAAGCAATACTTTTCTATACACGTGGTGCAACGCGTTCTCGTCTCTAGGGGCCAAGACAGCAGAAAAAGCTAAAATTAGTAATAAATAAATTGAGACACACTAGAACCACGTTATAGATGGTGCCCAACTAGTGGAAAAAAAATAATTCTTAAAATAAATTTTAATGGAAGATTCTTTTTCGTTTAATAATTGGTTAAAAAATTTACATATTTGGAAAACTATACTCTAAACCTAAAAGATTAAAAGTTGGAGTTAGGAAGAATAAAACGGGGTATCTCTACTTTAGCAAAGTATAAAAAGCTGATTTCATTCTTTAGGGAATATGACAATGAGTTTAAAAGTTTAAATCGTACAATTTATTCTGTTGTAAACAATACGTTTCTGCTTTTATATTTTTAAAGAATAAATGTAGATATTTATTCTTTACGAAAAAATTAAAGGTGTAGTTTGGAGGTTTTGCACTTTTTACAAGGATATTTCAGGAATTTTTTTTACAACAAAATAAAATCCAATCATGAATCGGGTTTTGATCGGTCGATGTTAAATGATAAAATGTTGCCTACACAGCTTTCTTCATGTATTCACAAGAGTTTCGATTTCTAAAAATTGCCAATCCGTAGTATGTACTAAGTTTTACCATAATCTTATTAGTCAATGAAAGACTTTTTGCTTTTTCAGCTTTACTAGTCGACGAATCCCTTGCCGATCTACGTTTCTTTGTCATCGAACTCACTTTGACTCCTTCTGCCTCTTCTTCGGCTTTCTGTTTCTTTTCTGCTTCTTTTTGTTCAGCATCTTCAAGTTGTTTTCTAGATTTCAACAACTGCGTAAGTGATTTTTTGGCTTCCTTTCTGCGCCTAAACATTCGTTTTTTTACGTGTAAAACTCATTTTTACAACCACAGGACTGCCGTTGTAAACATCAGCTTCCAATAAATTCTTGAACGTCTTAGAATCACCATCTCCGATATATTTCTTATACTTTACGCTAAACCACTTCACAGATCGCTGAAACATTTCGATCACACCATACATCCTTTCGTATGATCTTCGTACCACTCCAAATACTTGTCCGTTTCTTCTTTGCCTACCCACTTTTCATATGCTTTAAACACTTTTGATTTTACTATAACATCTACGATTTTATTCGTAAACTTTACAATCAAAGAGACGATGCTCAAAAGCGATGTGAATTCACGCTTCGCCCACGAACCATCGCCAGAAACTGATCTCATCTTCCGGATGACCGTTTGCCGCATTTTTTTCTTTTTCTACTTTCACTGCTTTTTTGAACACAGTTTAAACTACGGCCTTTACAGCAATATATATTTGGTCAATTATATAATTATAGCCACTTTTACTAAAACCGGAGCCTAAATCCATCAATGAGCAAAACATATGTATGCCAGCTAAACCGACGCCGAGTAGCCGCATAGCAAAAATAAAGAGTACGTTTACTTCGTACGCGTTTCTGATCATCGAACAAGAGTTAATTAAAAATTCTTGACACGACCACTTCACACACAGTTTGAATCCCAATCCTTGCACTGATTTTTTAAAAAACTGGATACCACCATTACACAACTTACACTTTATCGCGGATTGTAATGCTGTGAACACTAGAGTGAAATTTAGTAGTACATAAGTAGCAGTTTCATTCAAAGCCACATCGATGTCACTTTGATTTTTTATTTTATCAGCAGAAGTGCTAACAAACTCAGTGTCTTTTTCAGCAGTATGCTGATTACCTCGAAATTTTCTCGGTACAGCAGCTTGTCCATTTGATACATTTTCGCTCGATATTTATGCACTGAGTTATAAACTTCTACTGCCAGTTTGCTCCAAAACGTGTAATACCTGTGCTCCGAAATATAATACACATACCGGTATAAATTTAAGTATAGACAAACTTTTCAGCTGCTATACGCAGGTATAAACGTTATACAACAACAATAGAGGGGGCCGACCGTTGCAGCTGCCGCGCGGTTTAGAGCGCGCAACTAAAAGACGCTCTCGAATATGTGCTATAACTTCCTTAATATTTCGAATTTCGGTTTGAAATTTCTACAGTACATTCTCCAAATATTGTACTTTCAAAATAAATTATATAAAAAAAATCGATATTTTGACCTCAACCTCCAGACTACACCCTTAAGTAAGGGCAATGCTATAATGAAAATTGAAAAATTTCAGTTTTATAATATTTATAATAAAATTAAAATTAAAAAAAATTACTTTTTTTCTTCAAAATTTGGAATGTTTTAACTTTTAAAAAATGTGTTGCACTTATCTCAAAGAAGAAATATACTTTGAAGATTTCTTAAAAGTCTCAAGAAGAATAATTGAACATTTGATTTTTAATTCTGTATAAGTGAATCTTGTCTGAGTACGTAAATTATTGCATTTCTTTGCATATAACATTAACAAAAAATAGTATCAGGGGTTTCGGTCACGGATCTTGCTGAAACTTTGGGATATGTTTTCTTGTACCTCAAAATGAAAGCATTGTATGGTAAGAGAATGTAACGCTGTCAGAAACACGAGATATATCTGTAAACATTAGTATTACCAATATACATAATTTTAAGAAAATCGTCTATTTAGATATACTCGCAATCTTAACGTTTACAACTATATCTCGTAATTCGTAAGGCGTTAGACTTTTTTACTATGCAGTCTTCATTTTGAGGTACAAGAAATTTCGGTCTGAAATTTCTACAGTATATTCTCCATATATTGTACTTTCAAAATATTATAAAAAAAATCGATATTTTGAACCTCAACTTCTACACTCTTAAATTTCAGAAAGTATACTTTGTTAAAGAATAAATTTTCTCCGCATTATTACAAAAGAATATATGACAATTTTTATTCTTTAGAAAAGTTTAAATTACAGAAAGTATACTTCCCCGCATTATTACAAAAGAATATATGACAATTTTTATTCTTTAGAAAAGTTTAAATTGCAGAAAGTATACTTCCCCGCATAATTTCAAAGAATAATTGAAGATTTTTATTCTTTATAAAAGATTAAATTGCAGAAAGTATAACTTAATAGAGAATACATTTTTGCCACATAATTTCAAAAGAATACTTGACGAGTTTTACGCGAAAATGCTTGGCCCCGTTATCGATTACGTACCAGTTCTCGAACATAACCATAAATAATACGCTTTTACTGCTATTTTTAAGTATGACGTACATATTAATCAGAATACTCAAAATATTCGAAATAATTGAAATAATCGAATTAATCGGAGTAATCAAAATAATCAGAATAATTGAAATAATCAAATTAATCGAAAAAAATTGATTATTATTTTTAAAAAATCGATTAACAATAGAGAATAATTGATAAGATGTAGAAAATTTCAGATGAAAAAAATAAGAACACATTTTAAACACTAAAAATAAGAACCCCGAACTGAACATTTTGCAAATATATGATATTAAAAATAAAATCATTAGCCCTTATAAAATCAAAACTCCAATAACCTAAGCTGGGCAATTGTTAACCTTGAAATCCAATTACCCCAAGCTGAGTAATTTGCAATAAAAAAAAATTTCATAATAAAATCGTAAATCCTTATTCAAAACACCTGGAGCTGAACATTTTGCAATTTACAAATTTTAATAATTAAACCATAAACTTTAAACCCCGAACCCAAGTACCCCAAGCTGAACATTTTGGAATAAACAATAAATATAAACACCAGACCCTAAACCCTAAACCTTAAACCTCAAACCATAAACACAACTTCCCCCAAGCAGAGCATTTTACAAATGAATAATTTTAATAATAAAATCGTAAACCCTTATAAACTCAAAACACAAATAACCCAAGCTGGGCAATTGGCAGTAAACAAATTTATATAATAGAAGTGGTAACCTTAAACCCTAAACCAAATTACCCCAAGCTGAATAATTTTCAATAAAAAAATTTTCTTAATCAAATCGGTAATCCTAAACCCTAAACTCTAAATACAACGAGATGAGTATTTTGCAATTAACAAATTTTAACCTATAAACCATAAACCCTAAAACACAAACCCAACTACCTCGAGCTGAAATAAAGAGAAAGATTGGTAGAGTAGGAGTAAGAAAGGTTAGGTTAGAGAAGGTTAGATTAGGATGGGGAAACTATTGTCAATTAAATATATAAAGGAGAGAATAGAGGAACAGAAGCAGAATTACGCACGCACTCTGAGACCGAACGCATGCTAGTCATTATTATAAATATTAATCTCTCACATTGCATTTGTATGTTTCACAGAGAGGATCGACGCGACACACACACATACACAAATTTGCAGCAGCCCAGCAACCAACTCAGCCAAAACTGGACACCACCAGGAGATCCCGCAGACGGCGATGCTAGATTTTAGTAACAGCACGAAAGAGAGAGAGATAGCGAGAGAGAGAGAGAGAGAGAGATAGAGAGGATACACAGGGCGCGCGCACATCGTCCACAGCTATCCAGCACACGACGATGATAGTCATACACGTACACACTTGAGTCGCGGTTGACCGGAAGAGGTGAACGACCTCCTGCAGCCAACCCCGAACTCCACGGAGTCAGGGTTTCCTTCGTCATCCTTGATTCTACTGAATCCCGGGAAGTGCGCCTGGATCAGGAGGGAGAGAGTCTCCTCATCAGTTGAGGCATGTCTGCCATTAGGGAGTTTCAGCGTTCCCAGAATGGCTTCCGGATTCTTGGATAGAATCCTGTCCAGTCTTGCCACCTCTTTGCCTCCATTGATGTTCTCGCAGAAGGTGGCCCAGCTTCTTTTGCGTGCCTCCCTTACCGCGGATTTGTATTCATCCCTTACCTTCTTATAAGTATTCCACAGCGTAATGCTGTGTGCTTTCCTGGCCGCCTTAAAGAGTTTTTTCGTTTTCTCCTTGAGTGCTTCCAGTTTTTTACTCCACCAGGTAACTTCACCTATGTTTTTGGTCCTTTTGAGGTCGCAGTTCCTCTGGAAGGCCAAAGTGATACCGTTTGTGAAGATTCGAGCTGCCTCTTCTAGAGTTTCCCTGTCCCTTATGTCGACTGGTACTTTCTTTAAAATGGCCTCCAATTCAATATTATAATCATTCCAGAGCGTGAGCCTGGTCGCGAAACCATCTAGGTTGTTCTCGCCCTGGCTTACCCACTTTATAGGTTACATAAAAGTACATAAAAAATGCTAAATTTTCCACATTATTAAAAATGTTTAGGTCGAAAGGAATTTTCGGCAGGGCGATGTTCCGGTTGACGTGGAATGTCACATATATATATATATATATATATATATATATATATATATATATATATATATATATATATATATATATATGCACTCACACATATAGTTTTCATTTAATTAATTTTTTTCAATTCTAATCTGAGAAAACATATGTGAAAATATATGACTATCGGTTATAATTTTATATGTTTCCTCATCTGATTTCTCATGTGAGATCACACATAGGATATTACGAGTGAATTTTCAGTAGGGGTAAGTACTAAGTTTCATCTAAATCCACCTAGATTTTGATAGTATTTAGTATATAAAAAAATACCTTTCTAAAAAGTAAAATCTTGGCAAGTATAAGTTTCATTATTGCCCACAATATAAATTAAAAGAAATATGTTATTACCAAAATAAGACGTTCAATTGTGAATTTCATGAATACGCTATAATTAAAATAGTAAACTTAAACTAATATTCTATTTAAAAAATAATATAGTTTAAAATATTTCCATTTTTTACTAATTCTGATAATCTCAAATGAACGCTAAAGAAATTAATGAAATCGATTAATAAATTGGCAAGTATTTTATTTTTATTTGTATATCAATTTCCTTCTTTTATTAATTAGTATGAAGTATACAAATTATTTAAAAAATATTATAGTTTAAAATATTTCTATTTTTTACTAATTCCGATAATCTGAAATAAACGCTAAAGAAATTAATTAAATCGATTAATAAATTGGCAAGTATTACATTTTTATTTGTAAATCAATGTCATTTTTTTATGAATTAGTATGAAGTATAAAAATTAATAATACCTTTGAAATTTAATATTGTAAGACATTAAATTTGACATAAATACATGTTGATAAGAAATAGGTCAAAAAGTCGAACCTCAAACACTGATCTATAATACTCTCGCTACATTACACTCGCGTTATACGGACATAGTTATATGTCGAAATTAAAGAGACCGTCAATGCACTATATTTTATATTGAACTACAGTTAAACCTGGAACATTTCTCGAGTTTGGGAAAAATAACAGATGCTTCTGCGATACACCAACTTGATTGGAGAACTTGATTTGAATTATATTTACATCATGACAACATCAGAGTGGATATTCAATTACTGCATCCCCATGATTGTGTGGTATTTTTCTGGTGTGTAGTGGTGTATGCCCTGTATGTTTATGATCAATCAGCAGATGACTTTGTATATCCCCGATGATGATTACACACAAGCACATAAATACTTGTTACTAAGAAGTAGCACACCACAAGTATAACAAAAATTTTATCTAATAATTCTTCGTTGAATGCAATTATCACAGCTAATTGCTGTATATGCATTTTAACAATGACTTTACCTATAAGCGTGACACCAAAGAAATTCCAACCATATTTCTGAGCAAAAAAACTTTACTTGATGACTTCATTATTTCAGTAATGCTCGTTTCATCTTGTTTATTCCTTGTGAGTTTCAAGGGGGCAACATACTCAAAGGCAGAGAAGACGTCCTTAATTGTTCCTTTTTGCGTACTATACTATTCTACCTCTTCTTTTACTAGTCTTCTTTACTTGCAATGCTAGACATTCCCTGCTCTTTCTTTCCGAGTTCCTGAACCCTCTTTAAATCCATACTTTGCCACGATTTTTGCTGCAACAGAAGACGTTGTGTATCCTTGATGATTTAGATTCTGTCAAGGAAATGGTCTCGGTACAACTTCTGGTGTAGCCTCCTGCAGAAATGGAGCGATGGTAATACCTTATCCAGTACTCCTGAATGTTGTGCGTTCTTCATCTCTTTCGACAGAATTCACTGTTAGTCTTTTTCTTTATCTTCTCTCTTACCATGTAAAACTGCAGCTTTTTCCAACTACACTTGGGATTTTCTTTATCTTCTCTCTTACCATGTGAAACTGCAGCTATTTCCAACTACACTTGGGATTGCAATAATTTTATTCCACATGACCGTCTTGCCACTTTTTCGGACGTACGATATTTTTTGAAATCGTTGTACAGAGATTTCATCACGTAATAAAAACAAATCACGTAAAAACAACCCGTTTTATTTTAATAATACAAATGACACAAACGCGTCCTTCATCCTTCAACATTTGATTTTGATAATAGGTTAGAAGATTTTGTGGTTGTCGTCTGCACTGTCTGCAGGCACTATATATATATATATATATATATATATATATATATATATATATATATATATATATATATATATATATATATATATATATATGGTCTGTATGTGTGTATATGTGTATTATACATATAATATGTGTATATTATATACATATGATTAGAGAAAACAGAAATGCGGAGAACAAAATGAAAAGAAAAAATTTGAGCAAATATATTATGCTTTATATCTTTAATTAGATGAATCTTTTTTAACAGAAACTTTTTTTACGTGTTAGACTAAATTATTATCTCTTAAAACAGTGTCAATAGACTGCACATAAGTCAATCAGTGTTTAGATATTGATATTTAAAGATTTTGAAGAGGTTAAAAAAGCACAATTAGACGTACAAAAGGCGACGGTGCGCCCTTCGGCTTCGTATCGTACCGTGGGTACTTATACGTGCCAGCGGGCGTTGCCGCGCCCCTTGATTTTTCTCATTTTTCAACAGTTATATCGTATCGGCCGACTTTTTAATCGGGTTCGAGTGCGGCACCTGAGCTTTTCGGGTATCCGAAATAAATCGAATAGTTACCAGAAAAAATCGGGCTATAGGATATATAGTAGGGCGCAAAAAAATGAAGCTATGCGATATACGGTAGGGCCCGAAAAAATATTATTGTTCCAAATAATAGGTCTGATCGAAAAGATTGAATTTTAATGATGATCAAGAACTTAATCCTTTTAACTTTGACATTTTAATATCAATTTTATATGCTTAT
Source organism: Gastracanthus pulcherrimus (assembly GCA_949152435.1). Taxonomy (NCBI): domain Eukaryota; kingdom Metazoa; phylum Arthropoda; class Insecta; order Hymenoptera; family Pteromalidae; genus Gastracanthus; species Gastracanthus pulcherrimus. The sequence continues at coordinate 73,443,117 of OX424575.1, forward strand.
ACGTTGACAGTGTACAGATACCTTCGGAACCTTTACAACCAGACTTTAGCCCAACAAATAAGTTGTACGTTGACGCTTATTCCAGCTTATTTTCGGGAACAGATATACATTTTCTTAAGCGGGTGTCAAAGTCAATTTTTATCCTCCCTACCTTACCGACCCGGGAATCCTAAAATATTGGTTATAATTAAAAGAATAAATTGAATTATGAAAAACTAAGAGATCATTGCTCTTCGGTTTGTAATTATCTACCACTGTGCAAACTCTCAGGTAAAAATTTTGCGGCTTACATCAATGACATTGCAACGAAATTTCATGTCAAAACAGAGATCTACAAAAGGTGATCCGAAATTTCGTTCCAATGCCGTTTATATATGCAGTGATATTATTACCTGAAACTTAGCAGAGTGGTAGAATGTTACAAAAGGAAGGGCAATGATGTCTTGGTTTTTCATAATTCTGTTTATTTACTAATTGTAATCAATTGTTCATAACTCGATCAAAGGTTTGAGGATAGGAATTCCGGTGGGAAATTTGAATAGTTTGACACTCTCTTAACGAGGACAATCAAATCACAGTAAGAGGCTATTACCATGCATGGTGGTATTCAGGCTGCAACTTTGGATAACGTTATATTAGGCCAGATACCAAAAAGAGTTATTATTGGTTTTGTTAATAATGAAGCTTTTAACGGTGATCGATAACTTAATCCTTTTAACTTTGAACATTTTAATATCAATTTGTTATGCTTATACGTTAACAGTGTACTAATACCTTCGAAACCTTTACAACCAGATTTTAGCACAATAAATAAGTTGTACGTTGGTGCTTATCACACCTTATTTTCGGGAACAGGTATACAACTTGTCAAAGAGGGCAATTAAATCACACGTGAAGCATATCCTAACAGTTATAGTCTATTTGCATTTTATTTAACACCAAACTTGTCATCTAACGATTGCACTGACTGGATCTTGATTAAGCACGACATTGATAGAATAGACGTGAGATTCGATAAACCTTTGACTGACACAGTAAATTGCATCGTAATATTTTGTAAATAGATGCGTCGCGTCAAGCTATCGAGAACTTTAGTGGATGAAATTGTGACATGTAGATGTCGCTGTTGTTTATATATAAAATTACTACTGTCTTTCTCGTGCCAGTCAGTTTCAAATCTCGATCGCTGTCACCAACTATAAAATACAATGGACTTGGTCATAGATATTCAGTGCTTTAGAGGTATTAAATATACCACTGTACCGAAGGAACTTGCCGTGGTTGCTCTAAACGGGGATTTTAGTGATCATTGGCTAGTGGCGCCAACAACTCCTATAAACAATTAAGTGATAATATTCGGAAACAAAAGAACTGGTTAACTCAACATCATCATGGTTTTAACTATTTTGAAGCCGAAGAGTCTTTGAAAGTGCTTTATAAGACACTGCGAGATATTAGCAAAAGTGTACGAAAAATGTATGTGAGTGAAAACGAAAAGTGGCTAATATTGCACAAAATTATAGCTCGTGAAATTATTAATTTGGAATATGATGTAGATTCTCCATGTTTTAATAATTTTTTGTCTGATACGTACTGCATCCATCACGCTGTAAAACTTTTCTACCAAAAATATCATAATAGATAAGAATTAAAAACAATTAAGTGTATGCTTACGTAAAGATCGGAGCATACTAGCATACATAAATTATGCATCTCAATATATCGACGCCCAATACGAAGAGTAACGCGTTTCAAAGTTTAAGTCGAAGACCATCGCGATTCAGGCCATAAAGCATTCGCGGCGAAGACTAATGCGATTCAGGAATCCAAATTATTCAAACTTTGTAAACACGTAAAATACCTCTTGAACTTGTTTTAACCCCTAAATATGTGGTATCATCAGGATAGCATCCTCATGTTTAGAGTGATGCACATACATTTTAGACCTATTTTCGGCATTTGGCTACTATAATAATCATTTTCTTAAACCTTTGAATTGCATTATCCTTCGTCGCGAACCTCCGAATAGCGTTACTCTTCACCGCAAACGCTGAATTGCGATACTCTTCGTAACAAATTTAAACACGTTACTCTTTGTACTGTGCGTCGATATATACTAGCTTGATATGGAAAACCTACAGTAGATAAACATTTATTAGTTAAATGTCGTAAAAACATATCTTTTTATTTCAATACTTTATTTAGAGAACGAGAATAGAAGAAATTTAGATTCATTTTAATATTGATATAATATAATATAGTCTATAATAGTTTGAAGGTAAATAAAAATTAAGAAAAAAAACTTATAATTTATATCCAGAGAGATAATTTTTGCTAATTATTTCAATAAATTCAATATTTTCGATCAGACCAATTATTTGGAACAATAATATTTTTTCGAGCCCTACTGTATATCGCATAGCTTCATTTTTTCAAACCCTACTGTATATAACATAGCCCGAATTTCGTGGCGAGATATGAATCGTGCTAGTCTTCGTACGGGCGACGATTTGTTGTTATATTTTGTTATTCATTTTTTTCGTAAATAGAAACATTTTATCTAATCAATGCTGTATAGTGACTTTACACATAATACTTTATGACAGCGAAATAAATGGCGGTAATCCAAAACTATCAAAATTCAAAGCATTCCCAGAATTATGAACGTATATAGCGATCCAGTGCCTACCAGGTATTTCGTGACTGTCAGTGTTTAATTAATAAAAATTCGAGAAACGTCGCTGATGCTCTCAAGCGTGTCTTGTCTAGAAGTAACAATCGGAAACCGGTGTGTCTTCGAAACGACAGGGGAAAAGAGTTTACCGATCGCGAAATGCAAGAAATTTGAAACAAATACGATATAGCATATATAGTGGTATGCAGCCCTGATACAAAGGCCGTCATCGTGGAAAGATTTTTAAGAACTGTGAAGGAGAGAATATGGCAATATTTTACTCGCAAAAACACGCGATGTTATATTGACGTTTTGCCGAAAATCGTAGAATCGTATAACAACAGGCAACTTTTGGCGACAAAGATGCCGCCGGCATCGGTGACTCTGTATAATGTTGCCAAAGCTCGCGAAAATTTAGAACATCGATATAGCAATAATGCTTTTCGTCAGCCAAAATACAGTGTCAGTGATTTGGTTCGAGTCAGTCGTGCAAAGAACGTCTTTGCCAAAGGTTACGAGAGCGGATGGACGTTGGAATTATTCAACATTGCTCGAATATCTACGACACGAAAATCACCGATACACTTTTTGAAAGACTTGAAAGACGAAGACACTGATGGCTTGTTTTACGCAGAAACATGTACGAAACCGACAACGTTTGTAATAAACACTGTTTATCTGTGGATCTGCTGCAAATACACATACAGTATGCGACCGGATTCTTAAAGCGGTTTTTGCAATTTTGAGAATCTAGCGTACACAACCAAGATTTTAAACGATATACATTATTTAGTGCACAACGATATTTTTGGTAGAAAAGTTTTACAGCGTGATGGGTGCAGTACGTATCGGACGAAAAATTATTAAAACATGGACAATCTACATCATATTCCAAATTAATCATTTCACGAGCTATAATTTTGTGCAAAATTAGTCACTTTTCGTTTTCACTCACATACATTTTTCGTACATTTTTGCTAATATCTCACAGTGTCTTATAAAGCACTTTCAAAGACACTTTGCCTTCAAAATAGTCAAAACCATGATGATGTTGAGTTAACCAGTTCTTTTGTTTCCGAATATTATCACTTAATTGTTTATAGGAGTTGTTGGCGCTACTAGCCAATGAGCACTAAAATCTCCGTTTAGAGCAACCATCTGAATATCTATGACCAAGTCCATTGTATTTTATAGTTGGTGACAGCGATCGAGATTTGAAACTGACTGGCTCGAGAAAAACAGTAGTAATTTTATATATAAACAACAGCGACATCTACATGTCACAATTCCACTAAAGTTCTCGATAGCTGGACGCGACGCATCTGTTTACAAAATATTATTGTACTCTGCGTATACGATACAATTTACTGTGTCAGTCAAAGGATTATCAAATCTCACGTCTCTTCTATCAATGTCGTGCTTAATCAAGTTCCAGTTAGTGCAATCGTTAGATGACAAGTCGGGTGTTAAATCAAAGGCAAATAGATAATAACCATTAGGATATGCTTCACGTGTGATTTGATTCCTTCGTTGAGAAGTTGTATACCTGTTCCCGAAAATAAGGTGTGATAAGCGCCAACGTACAACTTATTTGTTGTGCTAAAATCTGGTTGTAAAGATTTCGAAGGTATTTGTACACTGTTAACGTATAAGCATAACAAATTGATATTAAAATGTTCAAAGTTAAAAGGATTAAGTTATCGATCACCGTTAAAAGCTTCTTTATTAACAAAACCAATAATAACTCTTTTTGGTATCTGGCCTAATATAACGTTATCCAAAGTTTCAGCCTGAATACCACCATGCAAGGTAATAGCCTCTTACTGTCGCAAGAGGATATTTAGCAACATTTATTGGTTAAAGACCAATGCCACCATGACCACACTGGTAGGGGCGCCAATGTAACTGCGTCCAACCCCACCAATGTAAGGATCTCACCAAAGGTACCCCCACCACTGCCAACTTACATATTGAAGTATTCTTCGTGTTGTAACGCGGTGAGAAGGTTTAACCTACTTTAGGAAAAATCATCTTTTTTACGGCAGAAATCTGGCGTCATTCAACATAAAGAAGGGCTCAAGAAGAAATGTGTCACGCTACCTATCGTAGATCATGAGCCAATGCACACCTGAAACGTCCAGAAACCTAGCAGCTCGCCATATAACATAATCGTCACGAGCATAATCGCCAGCCGCCAACGCTGCCCAAAAGCCAAGTAAATTGTCTATAAACGAAATTTATTCTCTGACTCCTCTTTCTCCTTTAGAAGAAAAATTACTATTTCTAATTGCTTATGACAATTACTCAATAGCCAACTTGACGATTGTCAAGGAGTGTACTGTAGACAATACTATGTACAGTGTTCCTTAGCCTCTCCTCGCGATCATGGATATTTCCAGTGCCTTACGCAATGTTCGCCTTTTACAGTAATATGCGACGTTGGGGAGAAGAAGAGCGGAGAACGACGTGAGCAAAAACCTCCAACATCACGCGACACACAACTCTCGAATCAGACAGCTTGGCGACGACGAAAACGAACCAACCAGAGGCAACGACGTCGAAGGCGTGTCGAAGGCCGCGGCCTTCTAGCAGGTGACTCGGGCACATGGCCTTGACTCTTCTCCTAGCCATCGACCGATCGTCATCTCCGGGACTACAGGAGCGCCATCGCCTGCTGCGCCGCGAAGTTCCTTCTGAGCTTTTATTTTATTTTATTTTGAGCAGTCGTATTTAATATTCTATTTTTTCATAATTATTAATTTTTTTAGTTAACTAGTCTTATTGGTTTTTATTAAATTCTCCCCATCGATATATTTGTACCAGTGCTACTCGCTTCAGCCGACACGCGACCTGCGGAAAAGCTAAGTTACCGTCTTTATTTTGTGTGTCACATGATGGCTAGTAATGTCGCAACGGGTTGCCTTTCTTGTCGCGTGCGTAGATTTTCTTGTAATTTTTAATGTCTTAAAACTTATTTCTAATATCGCAAATTTCTTATTACATTCAAATAAAGTGAATTTTAAAGTGGAGTTAGTTTAAGTTAAGTTTACGAATTAGATTTTGAATCTTTTCTTGGTTGATATCAAGACACGTTGTATCTCAAGGCAGTGTAAATAGATGTAAATAAATTTAGAATAATAAAACCAATTGCGAACTGTTCATGCGAGATCAGTGTCTTATTGTAAAAGTGTATATATTTCTTATATTAATTCGTGTGATTTTTCATTTATTTTTATGTTGTATGAAATTTATAATTATTTACCCATGTTTGTGTGTTGAAGGCAAATTTCATGTTTGATCAAAATTAATGGTCGCCGTGACACTACGACTCTCTGACTACTAAAAGCAGCCTAGCCGTGCTAAATATAAAAATTAAATTTGATTAACAATTAAAATTTTGCTGTGAGTGACACTGCTCGCCGAGTAAATTTAGTCATATATCTCAGTGTCTGGCGCCCTTAAGTTAATTATGCCATTGGCATATAAAGTGCATATTTCCGGCCATAAGTCATAAATTATTTCGTACGTCGGTTCCTGCAATTACCCACGGTTGCAAGAATCGACTGGTTACAGTATCGATCCATTTTTTTTTTGTGTATTATACAAACACTTTAGTCTATTCTTTTAGATTGAAGTGTCACTGTGAACGTACCATAGTCGAATGGTATTTGATGCCCACGCTGGTATCTTATATCAATTTCGATGGTCTGAAAGGAACTGAATAGTAAAGGTAGGTACATGCGAGGGGAGAAACTTTTATTTCTGGTGCCACCGAATGTGTAATCATCTATATTTAACAATACTGCTTGCAACAATCCTGATTGAACGTTTCCCGTTACGTAAGATTCACAAATGTCAGTGTAAATCATGAGCATGAATGGCAAACGGTTGGAAAGATGAGCTGGTTTATAATCCTCTACCGGATCTTAATATTTAATAATAATACAGTGCATTTTTTCAAATCCCAAAATATCTTGCTATTTCTTGAACAGACAAAGCTCGTGACTAAATTCGGTACGAATTGTCTTCGTACAAACTGTATTAACCGTCACGATTCCGGCACACTCAACCCTAAACTTCAAATGATTCTTCGTACAGTCTAAATTATTTATTTCGTGCACTAGGTTCTGCACGTCTTTGAAAATACAAGGCCGAATCAGCGATACGGTCATGCTAAAATTTTTCACTCTTAATTTTTGTGTCTCTAGATGCGTGTATCGTATGCTGTTTACTGCAACTTTTCTGTCTTGTTCCGCTTCATGCATCCGATGACACGTATTGAAACATCAGCGGTATTTGAACCTCCGTAAGCGCGACTGACCATGAACCGTGTAGTCGCATTTGTTGCGGTAACTGCGTAATAAAGTCTGTGATAGTGTGTGTGTGTGTTGTCGTTAAAATATTGCAGGCTGCTGTCGCTGAGCAAAATGATATAAAAGTGGTGCTTCATATTATTTCTCTTTTAATTGACTCGCTTTAACCCAAGAATTAAACTTATCAGGGTAGCCTTTCCAACTAATAAAATATTCCTTAGAGCGACCTTTACCTCTACTCTTTAAAACTTTATCAACCTCGAAAATGTGTGAATTTCGATATACCACCATGTATTGAGCGTTCAAGGAGATATCACGCTGTCCCTTTCCTTTATGAAAGATATTTTGGGTGATGAATAACACATATAGGTTATGGTGATGGCTAGCTTTTGAAAATACATCGATGATTGCACCTCCAAAAGACGATTCACGCTTCAAATCATCTATAATCACAAATTTAGGTTTCGAATCACCCACATAGTTGGTGCTCTGTGGTAAACCTTCGCGAAATTCAACGTTTTTACCGAAATCTCTGTAACTCGTCCGTCACTCTGAATAATAAACGATTATGCGTTCAATTCGAGTATACGGTCAATGGTCATTAATTTTTTTTTCACAAACACCGTTTTCCTGCAGCCTGTGGGCCCACGCAACATTGACGTGAACGGGTGTTTCCAGCGCGCATCTGTGATTTGTACTGACTCACAATTGGATTCATCAGATGAAACCCCCTCCTCATTTGGTGCCACCTCTTTCGAGGATCTCGCGACCGTGGTGGGTCCCCGCGCACGGCCGCTCACCGAGTCCGTGAGCGCAGTGGTGGAGCTCCTACGAGCGCCAATCATCCTGTCGACGATAACGCGACCTGCGAGCTCATTTGTCACAATGACTAATCAGCTCACGAATGTCGCGGCGCCCGCCAATGAGATTCTTCGTCAAGCGCCGCGCCGCCTTCAATCTGCTTATTGATGACACCTAATTCGCTAATGAGATTCCCCTCCCCAGCTGTATCAACCATCATATGTTTTGGCAAATTTTGTTATGTCAAGAAATTCCTCCTCTGTATTATTTTACTTACATTTTCTTTGTACGTGACATTCTTTGAAAACAAATCTACACGTGTCTTGTAAAATAATTTGATATTGTTTTGAATTTAAAAAAAAAAATGCTGAATATGTAGAAACTGTGACAGTTTTTTAATAATGAAATACATACTGCTTTAAAAATATGAGATTCCGCTGATTTTATAAGAGCGAAATTCATATGTAATTTAAGATAGAGATGCTGCTTTTAAAGTGTGAAATTGAAGATGGAAAGAGTTTCATATATTGACTCTTGTCCTTTGAATTCTTTTGACGAGGTAGTAATTATAAACGCTTGTTTTGGTTTATCATCGTGGAACCTTAGACGAATAAGAAGAAAATTAGATCATCATGCGAGCTAGTGAATTTTTTTTTCAAAACCTCGTAAACAGTTTTAAAACTGTTATCGACGCATGAAGACCATGAGCCAAACGTTACCGGCAGAAGAACAACACGGTGAAAATGGGGATCAGCCCGCTGTACGGTACGAGGACCGCGCCATACCCGAGGATCCAGGAGCCGATGAAGAGCGAGTAGTCGGTGAAGAAGAGTGAAATCATGTGATTGTCGAAAGTACTTTTGTTTCTGAAGTAAACCACATTTTGTAGCAACAGATTAACGTGTGTAGATAAAGATTATATGGGGTTACATTACCGAGGAATCTAGTAAATGTAGTGGTTGAGGTCTTATTTTGATCTAATTATTATAGTTTCTATAGATTTTCGAGACAATCGCTAAAAATTGCCAAAACTCTGTTTTTGTCCGCAAAATGTTGAAATTGAATGGTTACAGCGTTGCGATGACCGGTTCCGTATGAACAGAAAATGTGAAAAACCTACACACATTGCAATGTTTTTTACAAACAATCTAGGCTGTATTCTTGAAAAAAACTATTTAAGAACTATAGAGCGTTATCGTGGTAGAACATTTAAGGGGCTATATCAGTGTGACACTTTCAAAAAATCGATTTTTTTTGCCAATCTTCTAAAGAGCAACCGCTCGTAGGTCAGAAACGCTCAACCTGTCTGAAGGCGGAGCTTGGAGCTAATGTGTTTGCGCTATTGTTAGTGTGGACCTTTCGGCATCGTACATCAGTAAGAGGGGATGCTCTTATAGTTGCAAATATACCTGTAGGACCGTTTGAGAACAGTGTTGCTATTTAAAAGTGTTTTGGAGCCGTGCAATACAACTGTACTCGAAAGGTCTATTTAGTTTACTCGTAGCTGTTCTACAGAGCACAACGGAGCGTATACGTTAGCAAAAATGAGTGGAAACAATTCGAATTCAAATAAAAAAGGCACTCACGATAGTCCTATCCATAGATCTAGAAGTAAGAAGAGGAGATTCTTGGGAAATCAATACACGTACGAGCAGTCCACCATAGATACCAGTACAGCCGCTGAAAAACTCCTCCGTACCGAAAATGATGAAATTATAGTTGATCTTACTCATGAATACCGTTTCATTCAGTTCATCGCTGTTTTTACTGCTATTAGCAGTTTAGTTGTGTGTAAAGGTTGCAAAAAAATGTTAAGTTCAATGAAGCAAGTTCACGGGGTTTAGGATTTAAAATTGCTATGATATGCCAGTGCGCTGTTTCATATGAAAATTCTGGACCGATGATTAGTAACGCTTATGAAATAAATCGTCGTATAGTGTTTATGATGCAACTTTTAGGCGTCGGAATTAATGGACTAAATATATTTTACGGCTTGATGGATCTTGCTAAAAAATTTCATAACAACACTTTTGCTGGATGCTTCAAAAATGTAACCAAAGCAGCTGAAGCTATTTATAAATGGAGTACAATAAACGCCGTCACTGAAGAGAGGGTTAAAACGTTTGAAACAGAAGGTTCAGATAATAATTTGACAGTTTCCGGAGATGGCATATGAAAAAAACGCGGCCATAATTCGCGCTTCGGTGTTACAACTCTTGCAGGTAAATTTTCCAAAAACATTATCGATTCAATCAGAAAATCGACTTACTGTAAGAGTTGTGAAGTGTGGGAAAAGAAAAAACATACTAATCCTGAAGAATATGAAGAATGGCTTGAAGGGCATGACGATTGCGATGTTAATCATATAGGATCAGCTGGACAAATGGAGGTTGATAGTGTAAAGGCAATGTTTAATCGCTCGATCGACAAATATGGAGTAAAATGTACGCGCTATATTGGCGATGGTGATAGTGCCACATACAAAGGTATACTAAATTTAAATCCATACGATGTGGATGTACAAAAATTAGAGTGCTACTTACATGTAAAAAAAAGCATGGGAATGCGATGCCGGAATCTCAAAAAGCAAACCAAAGATTTAGGAGGAAGAAGTAAGAATACAGTGAAGCTAACTGATAAAGTTATTAATAAATTCCAGAAATACTATGGATTAGCAATTACCAGGCATCAAGATAATGTTGATAAAAGGTATAAGGATATTTGGGCTACATTTTATCATTTGGGTTCGACAGACAAAAACTCGAACCATGGAAACTGCCTTGCAGGTGCGGATAGCTGGTGCTGATATCGCCGCACCGAAGCTGAAGGCATGGACATTTCAATATTCAAGCACAATTATCTTTCTCTTAACAAAAAATGATCCATTATGATTAGCTATTCTTACAACTGGTCCAGATTGTTGGACAATTCGTAAGATATGTTCCAAATTCGATGCTTGTAAAATTATGGCATAAAAGAAAACAAATAATTTAAAAAAATGCATGGAGTTTTGGCAACGCCAGCTCCAAAATAAAGGTAAAAACTTACCAGAGAATACCATTGAAAAAGATCAAGAATTCTACGGAAGTGACATAAATAGTAGGATCATGCTAACAAGAAGGACACTGCATCTGTTAGAATTAATGGTAAAAAAGAAAAAATGATAAAACGATTATTGCTTTCAGGCATTAAAATACTTCACCGACAATTTAAGCAACCAAATCCGGTAGTAATAATTGACTTAAGCAAGTTTCAAAACTGAGACCAAAATGGTATATACTCGCTGGGACAACTGGAACTCATAGCGGTTGTGTATGTGTCATACATGAGAACTTTAATTCGATGATTGATGCCGTTGATTTGAAAATAAAAGACTACAATGATTGTTTTAAATGTCACATGCGACAAGCTTAAGCCTGACTGTTACTTGAATGATTGCAAGTCATGTCAAGGAATTGAGAATTTTTCTATGTGGCTGGAGTACTAAAAGAGAAACAAATAACCCAAGTAATATATAGCGCATGGCAGTCGGCAGATAGATGTACTCTTATCAAAGAATGTCTTTGTACTGATGATTTTATAGATGAACTGTGAACTTATTCAGAAAAATTATTGCCTCACCATTTTATAGCGAAAAACCAATCAACATATATCTCAAAGAGAAAAGATAATATTAAAGTACAAGATGCTGCACTTTACTTCAATAACGCCCAATGTGCAGTTCATCCAGTCATAATCTTCTATAGATCTGGTGTAGAAATCAATTACTGTAGTTTCGTACTGTTATCTGAATGTACGGCTCACGATGCCACTGCAGTCCACATTATGCAACAACTTATTATTCCAGAAATAAAAAAAGTTGGTCCAAATGTAAGCAAGATCATTTATGTAATTGATGGAGCCAAACAACATTACAAAAATCGTTTCCAAATAATGAATTTGATGAATCACGCGGGAGATTTTGGTATTGAGGCAGAATGGCATTTTTATGCCACTGCTCATGGTAAAGCTACATGCGACGGTATTGATGCCATCTTGAAAACAGAAAGCGCACGAGCAAGCCTTCAAGCTTTACGCACAAATGCAATATTTGTATATAATTTCACAAGATCTTTATAATTGGGCGATAAAAAAATTTACAACAATGAAATTATTTCACTACAGCACGCAAATGCATGGAAAAAATCAAAGAAAGCTTAAGAAAAGATTTTCAATTTGTCCAAGCATTACCAACATTCAGAGCGGACATGCATTACTCAGAATAAAAAATTGCAAGTGAAAAAGTACTCTGATGCAGTCGATTGTCCCTCAGATCTTCAGTACTAAAACAAATATAAAATAAATATAAATTATAATTAAAAAAAATTACAAAAAAATAAAAACATTGAAAAATTACAAAACAAAGAAAGTAATCCGGGTTCTAAAGCTAAATCAGATGACAGTCTCAACCCTGTAAACCCAGAGAGCTTTTCACATACGCTTGCATGAGCAGAGTGTTGATTGTTCTCTCATCGGATTAGCTATGTTTCACCCGAAAAAAAATAAATAGCATTTGAGAGCTATTTTAACTGCTCTTGCTACCGATCTCGTATACCAGTCTCGAAAATCGCTAAGTAATCAATTTCAAGCAACTGGGAACTATTCTAAATAATTAGGTATAGAGTCGTCATTTTGTATCTGCCATTTTGAATTTGTGAATTCGGCATCAAATTCGTGATCAGATACCTCGAAAACCCTTGGGTGATCGATTTAAAACCATTCCGTGTCATTGGAATCCCTTCAAATATGATATTTGTATTTATTGCAGCCATCTTGAATCTGTCATTTTGAATATTTAAATTCTGGCTACATAATCGTGATCAGTGGCCTCATATACCACTTAGAGGCCAATTTCAAGCTTTTATAACTGGTTTTCGCATTTTAATTGATGGTTTTCTTTATTAATTGAAAAATTTCGTAGACTGTAGTGGCCATATTTATCCGTCATATTGAATTTTTACAAAGAGCCAGGTTTTGTTTACAAGTGTACGTCAATACGAACATATTAAGACATCATAGGTATTTTTTGGTTGTTGAGCTTTTTGTACAGAGCCTAATCCTCATTTATATATATCCAGGGTGTCCCAAAAGTCGCGGGACGGCTGGATAACTTTGAAAATTCAAGCTTTAGTAAAAATGTTTGACATCGGAGGCTTAGGATTTTTCTCTGGCTATCCGATGGTGACCTTGGTTTTGACCTTGATAATGACCTTGAAGGTCAAATGGAAAAGTCGAAATTTCATATGGCATTTTTTCAAATATTCAAAAGTAGGTGTTTCCATTTGAAAAAAATGATTTGACCGTGAAATGACCATCAAGGTCATATACAGGTCAAAACCAAGGTCATCATTGGATAGATAGTGAAAAATTCTAAGCCCCCTATTCAACATTTTTTACAAAAACATCATTTAAACAAAATTTATCGAGAAAAACGAAACTTAAAGCTAAAAAGACATAAAAAATCGATTTTTAGACCACAACTTGATGGAAAAGTCGAAATTTCATACGGAATTTTTTAAATGGTCAAAGGTAGGTGCTTCCATTTGAAAAAATCAATTTTATTTTGAAATGACCTTCAAGGTCATGGTCAAGGTCAAAACCAATGTCACCATCGGATAGTCAGTGAAAAATCCTAAGCCCCCTATGTTCGGTGGGTCTGGACTAAGTTTAACTAAAAATTTCCTACACCCGGCAGATCTTTGTAGATAGAATTTCCACGATGCCTGACGAGTATTTTGCGACCCGAATTAAAAAAAATCCCAGGGAGGAAACGAAAATAAACTCGATTTTTCAAATTTTTTTTAGGTTAAATGATATATTTGGCTAGAGAAACATATTTGGCAGCTATTTCTTATGTGAGTACTTTATTTTGATACAATCAATAAGTTTTTATTTTTTGTATATTTTTTCATGCCCATAAAATATCGAAAACTTCGAAAAAATCGAGAAAAATGGCGATTTTTAACGTAATTGGGATTTTATAATCTACAAGTATGATTAAGATAAAGTATACTATCTTCTTTATATATTGCAGAATATGCCGTTGGAAAGAAAACAAAATCGAAAAATGTAGCGATTGTTGACGTAATTAGGACTTTTTGACTATATGAGTCATGGAAAGGGTAGGTTTGTGGGGCTCATTAAAAAGCTTATGAATATATAACATATCATCTGTTATAAACCGAGAAATAAATCATTTAGACGAAAGGAATATTACAAATATATTGGTTTCCTCTCACTTCAATTTCAGTTATATCAACCAAATGCTGTATTTTTAATTTTATATACATGCTGGTAAATCATGAGCATAAAAGTATTCTTAAAAGATTTATCACGAGATACTGATTTAAAATAAAAGTCATCTTGACAACTTATAGCAAAATCTTGATTCTCTGAAGTGGTTAGGCGGTGCGGTAAGTATTGGTCGTTAGGTGATATAATTTAATCTCGCTATTCTTTTCTTTCAATGAATCATTTATTAGTATTAATTAGGATCGAAATGTACTTTCTAAAAAACGTAATTATAAAACGTTTTATCAAAAAAGATGAAAAATTCACTGTTATACTTATTGAACTATTTACATATAGAATAGATAGATATAGAATGAGTATAGTATAGTAAATTGGTATGATCCTCTTTTGTTCAATTTTTTTTTATATTTATTTAATGCATGCGGCAATAAATTCAGAGTGTAAAAAGTAAACATGCCGACCGCACGAACCCTTGAAGAAAATCGTGCACATATATGCCTTTATTGCTTTGGTAAAACCAAAACAATGGTAAATATTACTGATCCAATGAAAGTGCATATAGAGAAGCACTTTTCATATGATTCTATGAACACACAGCTACCTCTAGTCCTGTGTACAAGTTGTAAGCGGGATATATAGCGCGCAAAAAGATCCGACAGCAGTTGTCAAGATTCCTGAGTTTTCTGAGCTTCCATCTATGAGAATGAGGACTCGATCAAGTTCTACTGGATTGTGCAGCTTTCATATTTGTAAATTAAGTAGAAAATCACACGGGGCTGCATCGAGATGTTCAAATGTTGGTGTTTAACAAAATGATAAAGTATACTCACAAATTCAATGAATGAAAATTGCAGAGGTAAGCTGAAGCTGAAATCACTGAGAAAAATTCTTAATCGGTTTTATCAAAATATTTATTTCAATTTATGAGTAAATACAATTTAAATTTTTAGATAAAGCAACCACATCTGCTATTGCAAATCGATGTACTCACTACTTTTCGCCCATTTCAACAAAGACATCGCATAAATGTAATCTGATTACGCATATAAACAATCTTACTGAAGCTATTGAGCAAACGGGTCCAAAAGGTTCTGAACAAATGATTACCTCGGTATTAAAAAGAAAACTACAAGAAGAAAATAATGTTGAAGAAAAAACACTGTATCTCTATCAATTTAAAGGTGGGAAGCGTCTTAAAGTTGTTGTTGGTAAACAAATTTTTAAAAAACAAGATGAAACGCCACAAATAACTGCTGATGATTTTATAAAAGTTCAAACGAATCTCCATTTAAGCCAGAACAAGATTGTCAGCATCGCTGCGGCCTTACGCGTTGCGTCAAAAAATTAAAAAATTATCGAGCCCAATTTGAAAAAAAAATTGTCTGAAAAAAGTCACGTGTCGACAAATATTTTGGAACTAAGACATTTCATTTTGTAAGTACGAGAGGCAATAAAACCGTTACTGCATCTGTGAGTGTCGAGTACTGTACGAATCCTGCAAACTTGATAAATGATGTCAAAAACAAACGTAACTCACTAGACGCGCATTATAAATTTGGCATTGATGTAAGTGGCGGTTTTTCGAAAGTGTGCTTGTCGATTCAATCGCAAGAAGTAAATACTACTAAAAAGAATAACGTCAGAAATATAATGAAGGTATTTCAGTTAAACCTTATAAGGATTCTGGCGTCAATAAGCTCCTCATATTAGCACTGGCTCCTTCGTGTCAAGAGAATTATGAGAATGTTTCTCAATTATGGAAAAAACTCAATATTAATGATTTTGAAGGGACCATTGCGACAGATTTAAAACTTACTAACATCATTGTTGGGATAATGTCCCACAGCAGCATGTACCCATGCACTTGGTGTTACGCATCAAGACATGAATTTCACCAGTATAGAGATTATCGCACTGTAAAAAACACTTTGTAGAATTACGAGCAATGGAAAAAAGCCGGATCTTTGTATTCATGATCCACTCTTATCTACCACCAAAGATAAGAGGTTTCTCGAAATTCTACCCCCGCCAGAGTTGCATTTAATGCTTGGGGTAGTGAACACACTGTATAATAGTTTGTTGAAGGAATTGGATAATACTGTTATAACCTGGGCGAAGGATTGCTCTGTATCTCGCGAAGTAAGTCATGGAGGGTCTGCATTCAACGGGAATTCGTGCAGAATTCTAATAGAAAAAATTGATTTTCTGCGATCCCGAAATCGTAATTTGGGATGTGTCAAGTTTGTTGATGCTTTCGAAAAGTTTAGAGATGTTGTAAAAGCGTGCTTTAGTCATAAGTTTGACAATGAATATAAAAATAAAATTAAGGTTTTCAAAAGGAGTTATATTGATTTAGGAATCTCTATAACTCCTAAGGTTCAACCAGTTCTTTTCCATGTACCTGATTTTTGCGAGAAAACGGGAGTTGGCCTCGCATCTTATAGCGAACAAGCTATAGAGTCTGTGCACTCTGATTTTAAGCCAATTTTTGGTAAGCATAAGGTACACAACAATCATCCAGAATACTTGGACAGATTAAGAAGAGCGCTTTGTGAATATAATAGCCTTCACTCTTTTTAAAACAATATTAATCATTTATTGTTTTGTAAATACTTCTGTAAATACTTCAATTCAAATTTTATATTAAAATTTGAAATCATTATACAGGAGAATTTTCTTTTATTTAACAAATCCTTAACACCCATTATGACTTTCAGTAGGAAAAAATTGATGAAGCACGTGTAAGTGCTGTATACAACTGTCTTCAATGTGTCATTATAATAATTTTGTAAATAACAATATATGATTATTACTTCGGAAATACTGTTATGCTCGTGATTTACTATTATGCATGTAAAATACAGCATTTGGTGAATATAACTTAAATTGAAGTGAGAGGAAGCCAATATATTTGTAATATTCCTTTCTTCTAAATGGCATATTTCTCGGTATATAAAAGATAGCATATTATATATTGATTATATTTGTAGGTAATTTCATAAGCTTTTTAATGAACCCTATAAACCTACCCTTTCCACGACTCATATAGTCGAAAAGTCCTAATTATATCAACAATCACTACATTTTTCGATTTTGTTTTCTTTCCAACGGCATATTCTGCAATATATAAAGAAGATAGTATACTTTATCTTAATCATACTTGTAGATTATAAAATCCCAATTACGTTAAAAATCGCCATTTTTCTCGACTTTTTCGAAGTTTTCGATATTTTATGGGCATGAAAAAATATACAAAAAATAAAAACTTATTGATTGTATCAAAATAAAGTACTCACATAAGAAATAGCTGCCAAATATGTTTCTCTAGCCAAATATATCATTTAACCTAAAAAAAATTTGAAAATCGAGTTTATTTTCGTTTCCTCCCTGGGATTTTTTTTAATTCGGGTCGCAAAATACTCGTCAGGCATCGTAGAAATTCTATCTACCAAGATCTGCCGGGTGCAGAAGCTATTTTAGTTAAACTTAGTTGAGACCCACTGTGTATGTCAAACATTTTTCGTAAAGCTTGAATTTTCCAAGTTATCCAGCCGTCCCGGGACTGTTGGGACACCCTGTATATAGCGATAGCCAGCATCAAATGATCGTTGTTTGAAGCTGTGAGACGTGGCTACTTCAATTGTTTTTATACGACTAGTGTATCTATATATAGTTGTAGTTCCGCTTCCAATTATGTATATAAAATTTCAAATATTTGTTATTAATTTGACAGTACAATAAAACCAATACATTTTTTAAAATCATTAATCTATCAGGTTCATATGATTCTGTTTGAAATATTCTTTGGATTGATCCTGGCACAACGCTTAAGCATAATTTTTGTTTTAATATTTATAAATAAAAGTATCATTTATTATTATTATTATTAATATTATTCCGACATAGCACCCAATATTACAGGAATGTTGTAGAAATATTTCAACGTTGATGTGATATTGCGTATAAGTTGATGTATTGCAGGTACATTTCTGTGATATTCCAGTATGATTTTCAACATTGTCGTATTGCAGCAATCTTTCTATAATATTGCAGTGATATTCTTGTAACACTGCGCAGTAATAAATTCCAATGCACATTACATTACTGCAATGTTATGTAACATATCACATTGCAATATTACATCAATATTATTACAAGTTTACAGGATGACATTTCTCGATGCATGTCATATTAATATTGCCAAAATATTTCTACAATATTTCACTGTGACAAATCATATTGAAATATACGCGAAATCTCCTGTATTGTTATGTGACATATCGCATGGAAATATTGTAGTAATATTCCTGCAAGTTTACAGAATGATATTTCTCAATGCATCTCACATTAATAATACCGAAATATTTGTATAATATTACACTGTTACACATAACATTGAAATATATGCGAAACATTCTGTAATATTATTATATGACATATTACTTTAAGATATTACAGCTATATACCTGCAAGATTACAGAATGACATTCCTGGATGCATTTCAAACAAATACTGTGGAAACATTTTTACTATATCATATGACAGTAAATCTGTCATCATCTGTTTAAGGATAACATTTTAATTTCATTGTTTTATTTTGTTAGAAATCTTGACTATAACTGTAAAAATGTTTTAATAATGTACAATCATATTGTATCGGCCATTTTGAATTTTAAATTTTCGTGTTAAAGTTCTGACCCATTAAGAACTAAATATTCACGTTTTTTTAAAAGTGCCTGTTGATGACCTGCAGATTCGTGACGGGGTGTATTTCGCCCCGCGTGTTAGTCAATTTTCTATTAAAAATAATTTAATAGAGTTTTAATTTAAAAATTAGATAAAATAAATTTCAGTAATTTTAAGGTAGAGTCAGAAGTTAAGCAGGGTCTTTCACTAGATATTGGGCATAAAACATAAAATCGTATCAGAGTTTACAAAGGTCCTATGATAAAACTAATTATATGTACTTCATAATAGTCCCAAACTAGATAAAAAAAATGTTCCAAACAAAACGTGTCGTCACAAATGTGTATATTTAGTTAAACCCCAATTTTCTTTTTATTTCTTCACTAATTTTAATGCTATGGGGTTTATTTTTTCACTTAAACATTTCTGTACAAAGCTAATGAAAGAAAATTTTAAAATAATATACCTGTAATAATAGAAAGCTAATTATTTATAAGTAAACGAGTAGATTTTTATAAACAATTGGCTTTGTTTAATATCAGTTATTTATTTTAAAATTTTCTTTCGTTAACTTTGTAGAGAAATGTTTAAGGAAAAGAATAAGCCCCGAAACATTAAAATTAGTTAAGGAACAAAAAAAATTGAGGTTTATCTAAATATTTTTTAAATTGACAATATTTACACTTGTGACGTCACTATTTTTTTGGAACCATTTTTTTTTAATGTAGATTTTGACTATTATTAAGTACATATAATTAGTTTTATCATGGGTCGTTTATAAACTCTCATACGATTCTTTGTTTTATGCCCTATATCTAGCAAAAGACCCTCCTTAAGTGCGCACTTAACAATTTTATTTTGTCTCGAGTTCGAAATGTAAAGAGTACTAATACTCCAAATAGGTAGTTTCTTTATTGTAAAAAGTGTACTCATAAACTGCACTTTATCTGCGTAAATAAAAGGCACCATCTGATTTAAATTTTAGTTTTCATTTATTTCAATTTTTATGTTGCATGACAAATTATAAATTTGTGTGTGTATGTGTGTGTGCGTGCGTGTGTGTGTACATGTGTGTTTGCGTGCGCGTGCGTGTGTGTATGTGTATGTATGTTTCTGCGTTCGTGCGTGCTTGAGTCCGTGTGTATGTGTGTATGTGTATATGTGTGTGTGAGTGTGCACGTGCGTGTGTATGTAAAGCCAATTCTCGTTGAATTTAAAATGGCGTCGGTCGTGACCCCATGATTTTTCGACATTTTGGAGGTATTTTGCCTTGTTAGCTGGTCAATGAGTAATTACCGCGGGTGACACTGCTCGAGCAATTTGATTAAATCGAAAGTAATAAAATCAGTACCTGTTATCCTATAATTAAAAATATCAATTTCTGTTATACTGCATAAAATTATCTCCACCAAGCGAGCGTTATAAACAATTTTAATCATCTTAAATTTCCTAACCCGTCCTACACACAGATTCTCTTGTGAACACATAAACTTTTGCTTATAACAAAAGGTAAAGAAAAAAGATGAAGGAACTCAAAAGTAATATTAAAATAAATTAAATATTAAGCAAGCATCAGTACTTTGCAGTAGATACGAAGTCACTAAGCTCTCCATCGTCCCGTTCTAGTTGTTCGAGAGTTCGAGCCTCGCCAGTCGACTGAAGACCTATGACTACGCACTTTCCACATTTTACTGATTCTCGAGCCACACTTATAGCATGTTTGACTTTTGCAGCAATACATAAGTATTTGAAGAACCGCTGATGCGACGACCAAAACTGGCCCCACATTGTCTTTTTCATACGATTTTCAGCGTCTATCAGCTCTGCAGCCTCTTGAAATTTCTGCATGGCTTCGACCCACTGTAAATCAGATGAAAGATTCATTTAATAAAGTTGCATATAACATTTTCTCCATATATATATATATAATATTTACATTATATTTATTATATTTATTATATTTATTATGTTTATTATATTTTTAAATATCTCTCCTAATCACATTTTTACAAATATTTAAAATTTACATTTTGACTAGCTGCTGAAAAATACTGGCATCTACTTGAGTTATAATATTTTCTCGAGGAATGTGAAATTTCTAAGAGCATGTTTTACATACACGCTCGTTAGTAAATGACTTGACTGCAGCGCAACTGGATATACCAGAAAAGAGTACAGTGTATATAGTATACTAGATGTGTCCGCGGACAAAATATGGCAAAGCTCTAGATTCAGTATGTATTCTGATAAATAATACTACCTTAAAATAAATATAGTATATCAACGTATGTATGCGTCCACATGTGTACACATGTATGTGCATGTGAGTATATGTATTTATGCATGTGCGTATATGTATGTGTGTACGGGTGCGTAAGTACATGTATGCGTAGATGCGTGAGTGAACGTGTGGATGTACGTATATCTGCGCATGCGCTAATTGGATGTGGTTTCCTCTGGGGGATTCCGAATTGCCACCATATAAGCGTAGTGCCGCGTCGGAGTGAAAATACATATTTGTATTCCTGACTCAACCGTAATGACCACTTTATTGACCTGAAAAGCGGGATAAAAGTAGCATATAATTCCCGTAAATCTACTTTTTTCCAGCAAATGCTTTCTCTCTTTTTTAAAATTTTGAGGTATTTCTTTCTCTTTCTATGGGTCCCACACTTCAAATCTGTGAACTTGCGTTATTTTTAATAAAAAAAATACTAGTCAACGTATTTCGATTTGTATTTTATATCTACGCTCATACTTTTAATTGTACCCGTTTAATTCTTTAATAAAATTTAATTCTTTTTCGTGGCATCAAATATTCATATCTCGTTAAATAATGCATTTTTCTAACTGTAACAAGCATTAAAAAATTGTACTAATGCTAATTCTAATTGTACAATTGTGTCTTTTAATTGTACCAGCTTATTTAATTAATAAATAGATAAAATGTGTTAAACCGAGTGATTCCGTCAAACAAGCATGCGCGTTGGCGCGAATTTTGACCACTAATGGGCAAAAAGTATATTACTTTTCTTCTAATAAGGTAGTTCTTTCATGAGAATCGACATAAAAAACAAGAATTTGTACAATAATTTGTTTACGAGTTACAATGTTAGAAACGTTATACAATAAAACAAGGGTACTTTAAGTGACAAAAATTTTTTTTATAAAAATTTCGATATTGTAAAATTAGATATCGCGTAAATTAAAGAATGATTTGACAAATGATCCGAATTTTTTTTACTTTACCCGATTTTAATTTGGTAGGTCCCATTTTGTTCCTGTCAGAAGAAATGAAAGATTTCAGGAGGACTTGCCCATATAAAAATTTAAAAACATCAAATAACGTGCAAAGTTACATCCAATTGTTTATAAGTCGATACACGCATTATTGTAAGTCGTACGTCTACAAGTATAAACTAGTGGTTGTAACTTTGCAGGTTATTTTTAATTTTTATATGTGTTTTTTAATTTTTATATGGGCAAGTTCTCCTGATATCTTTTAAGGAACAAAATAGCACCTTCCAAATTAAAATCGAATAAAAAATAAAAAAGATTGGGATCATTTGTCAAATCATTCTCTAATTTACGCGATATCTAATTTTGCAATATCGAAATTTCCATACAAAAATTTTTTTATGCCCATCTGAACGAAAATGGCCACTTTTTTCCCTGAAAAGCGAGACCAAAATTACATTTTTTACCCGCAAAAATAATTAGCGGAAAAAAGTTACTTTTTTCCCGCATTTTCGGGAAAAAAGTGACTTTATTAGAAACTAGTCCAAATTCCTTTAGTTCATCAAGTTCTACCCATAACCATGATTTTCGATTGTCTTTTAACAGTCCATTAGTCCCACTTTCCAAGTCAAATAGTGACCACAGTTGAGATGGGCATAAAGTACTATATGTAACTCGAGAAAAAAGTCGATTGTTTCCTCGGGTGATACTGCCCGAGCGACGCTCGCTCGGCCAGTAAACTCACCCTCGGAAAAATATTCGACTTTTTGCCCTTGTTACATAATGTACTATTTTGTCACTTAAAGTACCATTCTTTCATTTTATAACGTTTCTGACATTGTAACCTGTAAACAAATAATTGTACAAATTCTTGTTTTTTATGTCGATTATCATGAAAGAACTACCTTAAGTATAAGAAAAAGTAACTGAATGAAAATCTTCAAGTACGTAGAAACATTAATGGCATACCATTAATAAAAAGTGGTTTTTAGACTATTCGAAAAGTGATTCTATTTGAACGTACAGTATCCAAGAAGAACCTCATTTGAAAGCAGTTACAATAGTAATATGTATATATTGCCAGACACTTTGGTTGGCTTTTATTTCTGTACTTTTCCTCGTACTTGAAATGTTAAATCAAAAATACTTGTTTGCCCGTAACTAACTTTTACAAAATGCTGATTGGTATATTTTCTATTAACCCAAGTTTGAAGAACTATATCTATGTATAGATTAAATATATTACAACAATTTATTGCATAATTGCACTTCTCCTTTATTTTGAGACCAATTTGGCAATTCTGACCTCGAATTTGCAGCCAGCTATCTCAAAACCGTTAAAATTATATCTGTAGGTTCCCGGAAAAATGACTTAAGTCCACTTTTTTTTCTTTTTTTTTTAAATTATGTTTCAGATATAAAATTGCAAAAAAATGAGGAAAAATTAGTAAAAAGTCCCCATATATCTACTGTTTACAATTTTGTTAACAGAAATTGAATTAAAAAAAACTTTTAACCTTACTATAAACTACATAAAAAGGAGACAAAAGACGGGTTTCCGGGAATCCACAGATATATAATTTGTACGGGTCGTAAACTAGATTCTTATTCTTCTGGGAACACACAAATATACTTTTAGTGGCTTTTAGGATCGCTGACTATAAATATGAGGTCAGAATTGAGAAATTGGTCGCCAAATAAAGAATAAGTACAACTATGCAATAAAGTGTTATAATATATTTAATCTACAGATAGATATAGTTCTTCAGATCTGGGTTAATAAAAAATATACCAATTAGCATTTTGTAAAAATTAGTTATAGGCAAAAAAGTATTTTTGATTTAACGTTTCAAGTATAACGAGGGAGAGTACTCAAATAAAAGGGAACAAAAGTGTCTGGCAATATATACATATTAATGTTGTGACTGTTTTCAAATGAGATTTTTCTTGGATACTGCACGTTCAAATAGAATCACTTTTCAAATAGTCTAAAAATCACTTTTCATTAATGGTATGACATTAATGTGCAAGAACTTGACGATTTTCATTCAGTTACTTTTCCTTATACTACTTAAAAGAAGAAAAGTATATACTTTTTGTCATATGCGCACGATTTTCGCGTTTCTTCATCCCTCTAAAGCGGGCGCAAAGCATCTGGTTTCCGACCGGAGGGCAGAAAAATTCTTTTTGTCCGCACAAAACAAAAATATTTCATCCAACGGGCGACAAGCGCTTACTTTTCGCCCGCTACTGAGAAAATCGATATTTTTTCTATAAAAATGTACGTATATGCGTGTATAAACATTTTTCAAAAATTAGAAAATTTTAAACATTTTGAAAATTTTTAGAATTTTTGAAAACTATTAAAATACATTATTTTTACCTTATCCAAAATTTCTGCTTGGAAAAGATAGATAAGGTTATATACTCTTTTAAATGCATTTCCAATGAAAAGTAAAACGCAAAAATAAAAACTCGCTTAAACAACAAAAACCAACATTCTAAAAATAGTGTATTTATATTCAATATATCCCGAAATATGTTTCTAACATGTTTCTTTTAGAAATTTGAAGAAGTAGAAATTACAAGCTTATGATTATAAATTAAATTGTCAAATTTAAAATATCGTAAATTAAAAAAGTAGTTATAAAAAAAAAGTGTCATCGAATCTTTAAAATTATCTTCGATTTCAAATCTTCATCTACAGACGAAAAAT
This sequence comes from Gastracanthus pulcherrimus, assembly GCA_949152435.1. Taxonomy (NCBI): domain Eukaryota; kingdom Metazoa; phylum Arthropoda; class Insecta; order Hymenoptera; family Pteromalidae; genus Gastracanthus; species Gastracanthus pulcherrimus. The sequence continues at coordinate 73,467,835 of OX424575.1, forward strand.
TGAGTTTAAGAATTTTATATTGGAAATTCACTTTAAATAAAATTATGCTAAGACTAATTGATTAGGCACAAGCGTTTAAGTATTGCCAATCTGAGAAAATCTTAAATTTTGAAATAATTTTTAACATGTCATAAAACAGATAAAACTTGCTATTTAAATTTTTTTTTCTAAATTAATATTTTTATTTTTATTTCATAATATAGCTTTAAGATGAATGTTAAATATACCAAATTATAAGAAAATTACGTCTTCTTTTTGAAAACATACAATACATATATTTAACATGAGAACGTAAGAACGAAAAGATTTTTTTCCTTTTTTAGTAAATTTTTTTAATTTGATATTTCATCTTTCATTCTCTAAAATAGCATTATGGTAATTTATGGAAATATAAATTAGACAAAAATTACGTCTATTTTATGAGAAAATCATATTATTAATACGTTAACGTACATTGAGACACAATTTTTTTTCCGAATTTTAGGAATTTTTATAAAATTTATATTTTATGTTTCTTTCGCAAAAATAACATGAAAATAATGGTTTTGATACATGAATTTAAAGGGAATTGCGTGTACTATATGAAAACGTAAATATCTCTAATACATATAGCGTCTAAATTAAAAATTTTTTTTTTTCGATTTTTACACGATTGATAAAATTAATATTTTTAATAAAAAATGCACTTTTCATTATCCAATCAGCTCCATAATTTAATCAGTTCTAATTTGAGACATACTTTACATGTCTACAAAATTTCAGCTCATAACATGCTTCCCTTGAAGAGTTATCGTTCCACAAATTTTTTGTCACTTATGTACGTACATGCATACATACATACATACATGAAATCAGTCATACAGACAGATATTTTTTAAAAACATGTTTTTCTGACTCTGGAATCTTGAAAACATAAAGGTTCATCAAAATCACTGATAAAAAATTTTTAATCGTCACAAAGCTTTATCTTTGAGAAAGAAAAAAAGAGTTCAAATAAAAAAGCAATGTTAATGAACACAAACTCAAACATCTTGGAAAATAAACGAGCTCATGATGTGCGCAAACATATAGGTCATGAGATAGTAAAAAGATATCTTTTTCAAAAGCTTCAGATCAAATGCTACTGATTTACTCCAGTTGCTGAAAAATTTACATATTTTACAGGGTTTTATAGAGGTTTATAATTTTTATAGGTTTTCTGGGGCTTACTACTTTATGGGATTTATGATTTTTATGGGTTTTATGGGGTTTATGGGCGTTGTAGGGTTAATGGGGTTTACGATCTTTATGGGTTTTGGGGGTTTACGGTATTTATTGGGTCATTGGGGTTTATGTGTTTTATAGAGTTTCTGTTTTTCATGGATCACAGCGCTTGATAAAATTACTTTAAGCTTTACATAATTATTGTTTATTACATTATAAATACACTAGCATCCCCCGTCACGGCTTCGCCCGTGCTAATAGTGCGTGGTACTCACAAGTAAATAATATCTATTATTTGACTTGGAGACTTGAAATTTTATAATATAATAAAATATATATGTGTTATGGTTTAGATAAGAAAGGATTTTACCCCTTTTAGGTAACCATAAATCCATAAATTGATATTTAGGTAGTTTCATAGACAACCTTTGGGGATAAAAATCGAATTCATAACTTTCGATATTCCGAAGATATCGATAAAAACGTAAAAACACGTTTACCTCCTTTTCACCCTCTTAGAGGTGTATGGGAGTAAAATCCGTCCTTATCTCACCCCTACACCATAAGAGATATATACCACAAATATGTAAAGTCTATAGATCGTTGGATTAGGACGTTGATGAATGAGTGAGTGAGTGAGTGAGTGAGACAGTGAGTAGGTGTAGCGGACATCTTCTTTTATAGATAGATTGATTTATAAATATTTATTTTGCTTCTTAATTATATTTAATTGAAAATTAACCAGAAGGAATTTGTACTTTTTCAAAAAATTCGCGCATGAATCAACTTAATCTTTTGTCTTCTATAAAATCTTGTTTCGGTGGATAAATTAAAGAAATATAGTACAAAAATATTAAAACACATTTCACCCTTTTTCACCCCTTAGGGCTGGAATTTCGGCAAATCCAGAAATTAGTTGTTACATAATCGTATTTCTGATATTTTGCCGCAATAATCAATTTAAAATCTTATTTCCTTGCAGAAATACAGTAAAAAAAATAAAAACACATTTCATCCCTTTTCACCCCTTAGGGGTGGAATTTTAAAAAATCCAGTAATTTTTTGTTACATAATCCTATTTCAGTTATTTTGACGCAAGAATCAACGTAAAATCTTATTTTGTTGCAAAAATACAGTAAGAAAAATAAAAACACATTTCATCCCGTTTCACCCCTTAGGGGTGGAATTTCAAAAACCCTTTCTTAGTGAGCTCCTATCATTTAGTAGGAAAATACCCACATATTTTCAAGTTGATCGGTCCATTGGTTTTGGCTGAGCTTTGATGAATCAGTCAGTCAGTCAGTTAGGTCATGTTCTTATATGTATATAGAAGATATTAAAATATTTCTTTAATAATAATAAAATATTGTGTTTTAATATTTCCACACTCATTGTAAAATACTCAAAAAACCAACGCAAACAATCGAAAATAATGCAGGAACCCAGTGATATTACTCACGATTGGCTTAACGCTCTATCGCCTTTATATACTCTAGATTCGATTGTTTCACTTACGGGTAAGGCTCAACGTAGCCATCTAGCGGAACTTTATCGGTACTATATGCTTTACTATGTATGTGAGACATGTATGAATCTACTTTGATTGAAAAACATAGTAAAAGAAAGGAAAAACACATCTTAACCCTTTCCACCCCCGGAGGTAGAATTTCATAAAACCCAGAAATCATTCTCGATATAATCTCATTCTGTATGTTATGCCGCAAAAACCGTCTCAAAATCTTTTTTCAATGAAGAAATATAGTAAAAAAACTAAAAATCACATTTTAACCCTTTCCACGCCCTGGGGGTGAAACTTTAAAAAACCGTTCCTTAGTGAGTACCTACTATGTGGGTGGTACGTACCCACAAATTTTCAAGCCGATCGGTCCAGTGGTTTTGGCTGGGCGATGATGAATCAGTGAGTCAGGACAAGTTATTTTATGTATATAGATTGTCACATCGATTTTTTATATAATCACCATATACAAATTTTGCATATGAACTCATGAAAACATAAATTATGTGTTACTTTGTGGTTTTTGAGACTACATTTATTTATACAGTGGTTATATACAAAAAATTGCTCTAAAAATGTGTTCATAATGTAAGAAACAATAACTCTGTAAAGTTTCAAGTGATTTCACCGAGTACTTTGCAAGGAACATTTCTAAGGCTAAAAATGAAGTCGTGCAACAAACGGTTTTAAAGATGGCAAATTGTATATAAAGCAGTATAATTAAATACTATAAAATATTCAACTAACTTACAGGATACTTGGAAATGAAATTTTAAGTATCTTAACGTATGTTAAATGTAAAATGTAAAATGAACTTCAAGAAACACTTTTTGAAAGAAAGAAAAAGTTTATTTTCTACCCGTTCAACTGTACTCAACCCCTAACATGATACAAATAAATGTAATAGGATACGTATAAGGGCCTTAGCGAGCGTAAATAATTGTTCATTTTCATTTCATTAAATTGCTAAATGCATATATCTATCCGAGCTACGTCAGGAGCGAGGATTATTTCTCTAATTACGGATTAAAGTTATTTTCTGCTTCTTGTATTTGCATTGTAACGCCTACGCGCCGTCATGCGATCTTCATTGATTTGTTAAATGGTTACTACAGAACGCACGTCAATGGCGATATATTGGAAGTATATGGTATATAAAAAGAAAAGCACTACTTTAATTCGAAATTGTTAAAAAAGCTTAAATATTTGAAGGAGTTACTGTTGCGCAGATCACTTCAATACGTTATAAAGTTGAAGAGATTAATGGGGCCAGCCTGAGTGAAACTCGAAAAAAGAACTTTTTTCATGAGCCGATAAAAATTTTTCCTGTAAATCCGACCATTTTGATTTTTTTTTTACTATAAATACTTAATTATATCAATACTATATTTATTGGAAAAACATTGTGACATGCACGTTTCTAGGTGATACCAACAACAACAACAAATTTTCCGACGGTAATTTGTATCCTTATGACATGTACTAAAACTTTTACAGTTTACTTTTTCGTTAAAAAAGCATTTTATCATTATTTTTTAGAAAAGAAACCAATATTTAAAAATCACTAACAACGGTGTTTTTAAATTGGTCTGAACTTCGAAAAATAAGGATAAAAAAATTTCTAACAACAAAAGTAAATCTTAAAAATTGTAGTATATGCTAAATGGAGTTAAATTACCGTCAGAAAATATTTTTTTGTAACACAAGCACGATTTTCGCGGTTTTCTGTACCTATTAAGCGGGCTTAAAGGACCATTTTTTAGACCGGCGGGTGCAAAAGCAAATAAGCGGGCGTAAAAGTAATAAGCGGTAGCAAATGTAACTTTTGCGCCCGCTAAAATTTTTCGGAAAATTGCTATTATATATATATATATATATATATATATATATATATATATATATATATATATATATATATATATAACTCTTCAAGTCTAAAGTACAAAACCACGAATATCCTGCAAGTTTATCAAGAGTATCGTCAACTCTTGGTAAAGGGTACGAATCCTTAATTGTAATTGCATTAATTTTTTGAAATTTAATACAAAAACGAATTTTTCCATCTTTCTTATTCTTGGGAACTACAGGTGAACAATACGAGCTGTCTGATTCTTCAATAACTCCTTGAGAATGCATCTCAGCAATACATTCATCCAATTCCTTAACTTGATGAATAGGGGGTCTTCGAATAGGTTGTTTAATTGGTTGATTATGGAGTAATTGAATTCTATGTTCAACCAAATTACATTTTCCAGTAACGTCATCATCTTGAAAATTCTCTTCAAATTCATGAAGAAAATCTGTAAACTTCCGTCGTTGATCTTGATCCAAGTTCTCTGAGTTCTTGTCAAAAATTTCTTGTAATGTCTCTGGTACATCCTCACTAGAATCAACTATTCTCGAAATCTGTTTATTGATGATTGAACTTGGAGTATTTAAAATAATTTTAGTTATCGAATCTGTAATACCAGTTGTATCAAGGAAATCACTACCAAGTATACAATTATCAATAATATTTCCAACAAAAACATCTAAATTAGCCGAATGGTCACCCAATTTTATCGAAGCTGAAATAAAAAATTCAACTGGTACCTTTTCTCCAGTTGGATACTTAAGAGTTGTAAAATTAATAGGAATTCTTTTATCTTTTGACTCTACAAATTTCGGATATATAATAGTCACATCAGAACCAGAATCTACTTTAAAAATACAAGTTTTGGCATTAATTAAACCATCAATATAAAATTTATTTGAGTTCCTATTAATTCTTCCAACATTATAATCAATCAGACAAGAGTGTGTGTTTGTTGGAGTCTTGTCAAGTTCTGTTGAAATCGCTCCAGAAAGTTCAACATAACCTAGTTTCCCTGGTTGCTGATCTGATTTGGACAATTTGATCTAAAATGTCTTTTTTTACCACACGTCCAACATTCAATATCCTTAAAGAAATCTTGAGATCTCTGTTTGTCTGAAGATTGAGGACCTTTAGACTGTGAATTCGAAGAGTTGATTCCAGTCTTATATGTGTCATTCGTTCTCCTTGAAGTCTGAGATCTCTTATCTAAATCACGAATAACCTTCACTTCCATAGCGCGAGCAAGAGCAATTTTTAGAGACGTTATCCTTTCTAAACGAAGGATCTCTCTGATTGATGAATCAAAAATAGCAACTGTAAATTGGGCACAAGCGATTTTATCTTGGGCTGCAAATGGACATTCCGGATAAACCAAAGCAGAAAGTCTCTCAAGATCGGCAGCTAATGTTGGGAAATCTTCACCAAAACGTTGACGTATGTTCTGAAATTGTGCGTGATAAGTGGGTGCTAAGTGTTTATCACCAAAACGAAGTTCAAGACGGGAAACTAAATCATCAAAATTTGACGCAGTCGAATCAGATTCAACGAGAATTGATTTTGCTCTTCCTTTCAAACAAGAAATAAGAGCTGCTGATTTATTTGCAGGTGTCCAATTGTTTGCTCTAGTGATGACTTGAAATTGAACCAAAAATTCACGAACAGGTGATGATCCATCATAATCATCAGCTTTCAATTTAAAAAAAAATCCGTTCCCGAGTGGATAGGTCTAGTGTTCGGTAAAACAGAATTATCTACATTTGAACCTAAACCACGAGTATCAGTAATCAAAGGATCAATAACAGAAGTTCCTAACCTAAGTCTGATTTAAAGATAATTCAGTGTCATTGATTATAGCGTTCTCTGTTTCTATTGTATGTGAATGTATATCTCTATTCTGTAAATGACTTAGCTGATTAATTTGGCGTTGCTGTTCTCGCTGTTCTGCCTGCAATGTTGTTATTCAGGGTCTGAAGTCTCGATATCTCTTCGTTCAAGTCTGTCCTCTCCCTCTGATCTCGGTCACCAAATAGTTCTCTTCGAACTTGTTGATCCCTCAGTAGCTTAATCTGTGCTTCAAGTTCCTCATTGTGATGACGAGCATCCAACAATTCCGAATCTCGAACATGGAGTTCCCTTTGAAAATTCAATGCATCCTAGTTGCGTTGATGGAGTTCTTGAGTAATTTCCTCTACACGTTTCTTCAGGCTTGTTATCTCCAAATTCGTTTCAGTGAGAGACGGTTGAGGCTGCTCAGTTGAAAGAGTTCTCGGGAATGGAACTGGTGTTCTTGATACCACTGACATCTTGCCGGAACGTAAAAGCATAAGGATAGAAGATTAAAAGTGCGTGAGTTAGCTGAGGCCACAAGGATATCTATAGGTGCAGTTGTTTCAATTCTACATGAAAAATTAGGCATGAAAAAGCTATCGGCAAGATGGGTGCCGCGTTTGCTCTCAGCTGAGAATAAACGCAATAGAGTGGTCGCCTCTGAGGCTCTTTTGGCGCGCATAAGTCGGAATCCTGAGGAATTTTTTCGTCGATTTGTGACTGTGGATGAAACATGGATACACCACTACACTCCTGTTTCTACAAAGGAACAATCCAAACAGTAAAGTCAGCTGGTAAGGTTATGGCTACAGTTTTTTGGGATGCACGTGGAATTATACTTATTGACTACTTGGAAAAGGGTAAAACAATTACTGGTGAGTATTATGCATCATTATTAGAGCAGCTGAAAGAAGAAATTAAAAAAAAACGACCACATTTGGCGAGAAAAAAAATTCTCTTTCATCACGACAACGCCCGAGTTCACACATGCTTCGTTTCAATGGCTAAAATTGAAGAACTAAAATTCGAATTGGTCGAACACCCACCGTATTCACCAGATTTAGCCCCCAGTGACTTTTTCTTATTTCCAAACTTGAAAAAATGGCTCGGTGGACAGAGATTTACGGACAACGAAGACGTCATTGCCTCTGTAAGTGCTTATTTTGAGGAACTTCCGAAAACGCACTTTTCTGAAGGATTAAAAAAACTTAAAAAGCGATTGACCAAGTGTATAGAGCTCCAAGGAGATTATGTTGAAAAATAAAAAAAAATTTACCCAAAAAAAATTGTTTTTATACTTTATTCTAAAGACTTATTGAACTACCCTCGTATCTACTATCTCTGTCGGATTTATTGGTTGGATACTTAAGAGAGTTTCTGGAAGATCAATATCAAATTTGGTAAAAAGGTTTTAAAGTCTTTTAGCTAACAGAAGTGGGCAACGTTTATTCATAATTCCACAGTTGTTCATGTCGATGAAGATTTTTTCACATGCAGGGTTGTTTGGATTAGCAGAGAGTTTGCAGGCGTATTTACATATGAGGGTTTGTCTTCGGTAGCTTAGTGGAGGTAGATTTGCTTCTGCAAGTATGCTGAGTGTAGGATTAGTATGGAATGCTCCTAAAGAAATTTTGAGCCCTAAGTTATGAATCGGTTCTAAGATTTGGGATGCCGGTGAGGAGTCGTATAATATACTTCCATAGTCTAATTTAGAGAGGACTGTAACTTTATAACTAAGCCCTGTGGCACACTATTTTGCAGGGTTTTGATTTGAGAAATAATACAATTTGCTTTAACTTGTATTAGTCTATTTTTTAAGAAATTCTTTATGAACTGTAGCATATTACCTTTTACTCCCTTTAATTGCATCTTCTAGCATTATGAAATGGTCATATGTAGTTCTATTTTCTCGGAAGCCACTTTGTTGGGGAGAGAATAATTTGATTGAATCAAGGAATGATTTTAGGCACTTGTTAATAATTTTTTCCATTAGTTTGCAAAGGTTGTTTGTCATAAAAATTGGTCTGTAATTTTTCGGGTTGGACTTATCTTTACCAGGTTTAGGTATGGGAATAATGGTAGCTAATTTCCATTGATCAGGAAAGACTCGGCCAGACCAAATTTTATTGAAGACTTTATGAATAAGTTCTATTGCAGATTGTGGGAGGTTTTTCAACGTAATATTAGGCATTTGATCAGGTCCAGGGCTTGAGTTTTTGCATGATAATAATGTATCAGAGATTTCGACTATTTAAATTTTTTTGTTAAAAACGGAATTATCTAACTCTACAAAATGTTGGCTATGGCCTGAAGCAGAATGAAACATTTTCAATGAAAAAAAACAAAATGGCGGACTTTTATTTTTTCAAAAGTCCGTCATTTTGTTTTTTTTCATTGAAAATGTTTCATTCTGCTTGAGGCCATAGCCAATTCGATACAGAACATGAAACCGTTTTGTTTTTTGCTTTCAGATAATTCGTTTCCAAGAAATGATGTCATCCATCTACTAATCAGACGAGTTTCAGCAGCCATTTTCAAAACCGCCATTTTGAACAAAAAAAAAATTTTTTTCAAGTAATTTAATATATGTGCTTTTATATGTAAAAAAAATTGATTACTCTACATGTTTTGTACTATGAATAAAATTTATTGAAAAAAATCACGTTTTTTGGAGTAACCTGGCCTTAATTGATTCAAACCAAGATTAAATTAAGATTTTATTTTTTCAACATGCTTTGAATCAAAAATCAAAAATTTATATTGTTGGAACAAAATATATGATTAGAATTAGATTATGTATTGATATAAAGAAATAATTAATTAAGGAAAAACCCTGATTTATTTTGTAAAATCAATTACATTTTTTTCAATCAAGCAGATTTAATTGATTCAATCAAAATTTCATTGGAACTAATAAACTTTTCTCTCAGTGCTCGGAGTTCTGTCTGTGACTTGATTATAACTTTCAGACGCGTCGGTGCGCCATCTCGCGAGGCTTGGACACGCGAGCTTTGCAAATTTTGCACTCCGTTATAACCAAGGAGTAGGGCCCCCACGCCCTCGCCCCAGCACGCCAAAAACTCAACTTCAGGGGAATAGGAAATAAACAGGGATAAGGTGGAATAAGGACCTTAGCAAGTAAATAAATTATGAAGAAAATCGAAAAAAGTTTATCTTGTATAAAATAAATTTAGTGAGAAGTAATTACGATTATAATAACAACTGCCGAATGGATTGGACTTTAATTTTATTGTATTTAGTAGAGGCAATGGTTCAAAAATAAAAAGCTAACTATTATAAGTAAATATAACATTTATTTATTAAAAAGTAAAAAAAAATGTCATCAAAGTTTGTTTTACAAGAAAATTTTATGGTAATAATGATACTTTTTACTATTTACAAAACAGGTTAGGTTACGTCGCGCTTGCAAATAAGCGGGAACAAGGGGGAATACGGCGGAATAAGGATCTTATTCCGTCTTATTCCTCCTTATTTCCTATTCCCCTCAACTATGTATAATATTTGCTATATATACTGTTACTTTTGTGTTTGGCTTATCATTTTGTGTGTTCTGCTCATGGTTATAAAAAATCATGAGTTCGTCTGATAAATACCTGTGTTCTATTGGTTATCTGCTAAATGAAAACTATGATTCGGAAAGTTACACAACAAAAAAAAATTTCTATGAACTATCAAGCCTTGATCAAAATGATCTCTTGACTCTTTCATATAGAATAGATAATTTTGGAACGATTACAGATGGTTCTATTTGAGAGCATCACAAATGCAAATATTTGCATTATTTTGAAAAAAATTCAGAAAGTGTTGTAATCCTCTCAGTAAACGTAAAACGGCTATAACCTTTAATTTGAGAACCTTATCTTTGGACACTTGTGAATTATTTTTTAAGGTGAATAGAAAAAAGTTGATTCCTACTGATAAAATCTGCTGTAATTGTTTGTCAATGATTTTAGCCTATTAATTCTGCAAAGCAAGAATCATCTCAAAGTGATGCCGATACACCTAAAACTTCTGCATCAAACAGTGACTCATTTGAAAGTCAATCAACTATTCAATCCAGTTCGTCAAATGTTGATTATCAGTCTCACAGTCAAAATGCTGAGATTCCCAATAAAATATTGAATGCGTTTGACATCCCACCATTCAAACCGATGAAACTTAATCATAAAAAATTAGAAAATAAATCAACTGAAATAATCCAAGAAATAGTTACAAAAGTTTCTACAGCCATAAACAGTACATGTGAAAATAACCCAGTGACACCGATAAATATAAAACAGTTACAAGATGATAGTGATGCATTAAGAAAATTTATCAGCAATCTATCATCTAGATATAATAAAGAAGAAAAAATTAAACAACAAATTCGTTTACCTACTCTATTACCAGTTGATTGGACTTATCAGAAAACTAGTCAGTACTTTCTTTCTACGAAATATATGTTTTACAAAGCCAAAGAACTAAGGAAAAAACAAAGTAAATAACGAAATATACGTAATGACAAAAATAAAATTAGTTAGTTAATTTAATAGTTTGGATCCGCCATGATCCATATATGACTCAAGGTGAAATGAATTAATATTTGTAAAAAAGATTAATTCCTTTCTGTAAAAATTGTCATAAAATTTTGATACCTGCTATCCTAAACATCATCATAAGAATAGAAAAAAATATTTATAAATACTGTGCACTAACTGACAATAACGAAGGATGTCACTACTTTATTTATTTATCATGAATATCATGATATGTTTTTTTAGGTGTTTTAGTTGAGTACCCAAGAAAAATTCATTATACAGATTCAACGGAAATAAAAAATTGTATTGTAGAATACTATAGAGATGATGCAAACAGCAGATTATGTAGCGCTATGAAAGAATCCTTAAGCGTTTCAACTGTCAATAGCGAAAGGTCCTAAACATCAGTATTACTTCAAAAAAGATTATTATTATATGATCTGAATGATCTCTATAGAAACTGGGTAAAAGACTATAATTCAGAGAATATACCTAGTTTTGCATTATTCGCCAGTTTAAGACCAAAAGAATGCGTAATAGCAGGAGCACCAGGGACTCATACGATATGTGTCTGCAGTCTGCATTAGAATGTTAAATTATTAGATGCTTTAACTACTAAAATATTATACAGAGATTTGAGAGTGTCCTGGAAAAAAAGCTATTGTTAAATATTTACAATCTAGAAATTTTTTTGGTAAAAAAACGTTTATTACTTATAATAATTGGACATCAGTCAGTCAAAAGAAAGGTGAGTTCGAAACTTCAGTCAGTGGGGCAGTGCTTGATAATTTTAAAGAACCTATTGATAAATTTATTAAGAACTTGTTGATGATCTGTGGAACCTATCCCAGCATCAATCCGTGGCGGAAGCTCAAAAAAATTTTCTCTCGTACTGCAAAAAAACATTAGATGCAAGTACTTGCATTGCTCTTATGGATTTTGCAGAAAACTACACATTTATCTGTCAAGAGTCTATTCAAGCATATTATTTCAGTAGTGTTCAAGCGACCTTACATCCAATTACAATTTATTACCCAACTATTACTGACACTGCTTTGAAGGTTATGAGTTTCTGCGTTATCAGTGATAGCTTGAAACATACTGCATGTACTGTAAATATTTTTCAAGAAAAAGTTTTGGAAAAATTTAAAGAGGAATGCCCCAGGATCACAAACATTATCTACTTTTCTGATGGAGCTCCTACGCAGTATAAAAACAAGTAAGTAAATATTTTATTAACATTGTGAACATTGCAAAAATAATTATCCAGCGAAACAAAATAAGTAACTTATTGTTAGTATAATACGAATCATAAATATAAATCTTTTTTCAGAAACAACTTTATTAATTTATGTTTTCATGACACTGAATTAAAACTAAAAATTACTTCTTACAATTTTTTTGTTACTAGTCATGGAAAAAGCGCATGCGGTGGTATTGGTGCAGTAGCAAAACGATCAGTAAGAAACGCAACATTACAGCGGGATGCTAATCAACAAATATTGACTCTGAATTAAATATGTTTTTAGAAATACAAAATATTTGCTTAAATCTATTTTAAATTGTATGAAAAGGATTTTTGATTAAATATTTAATCAGTTTAATGAATTATTCATTCAGTTCAGTTAATAATTTTATTAAAAGAATTATTAGATTTTAATTAAAAATTCATTGAATTAATGAAATATGTAATCATTGCAATAAATATTTTATCATATCAATTAATTTTTTTTTATCGTCTGTCTTTTATTGTAACAAAATTTTACCAAATTCCAATTAATGTATTTTATTGAATTTAGCTAATATTTGTATATAAATCAATCGTTTTATTTAATATGAGAAAATTTAATTGGAACTACCAAACTTTTCTCTCAGTGTCGGATATAAAGTACAAGATACAAGATACAAGCCACGTGTTAAGTATATCTATCTATACTACAGACATATATATATATATATATATATATATATATATATATATATATATATATATATATATATATATATATATATATATATATATCTACATATACATAGTTAATTCGCTAACTCTACCACCCAGCCCCCCCTCGCACCCCCTCAGTCCCTCCTCTTACGATATCTCCTCAAAATAGCGTTAAATTTGACTTTTTTTACGTTATTTTTCACTTTTGTAGACTTCCACATGGACACCCCTCAACCCCTCATTTGACCCACCTCACCCCCTCCTCCTCCCTCTCATCATGTCCCCCCTCCGCCCCCCCCCCCTCAGCCCTCCTCATTTTATTTAGTTTTATATAATGTTTTTAAAAAATCTCTAATAATGATTAAATGAAAAATATCCAGACTTATAAATAGATAGAAACGATCTTTCAGGTAAATAGAGAAATTGATAAATAGACAGCTGCGTTTTTTTGTGTTATATGGAGTGGTTATATTATTTGAAAAACATTTAAAAACTTAAATTAATTTCAGTTAAATTGTTTTAGGATTTCAAGACAATTTTTTATTGATAAAGTTTTCAATTACACAATCCAATTTTTTTGTAAAATAACATTTCAATAAAAGTTTCTTCTATTTTTTCCACACAACCCAGGAGGTAAATAGATGTGTGCGTTGATATTTTTGTTTTGTTTAATTTAATATGTTGATTAGAAATTTAGGTATTACTGATGGTTTATGTAACGGTACAAGATTAAAAATAATAAAATTATTTAAATATAATATTGAAGCAGAAATAATAACAGCAGAAAAAATTGGAGATAGGGTATTCATTCCACCAATAACCTTAAATACTGGAGAATCATCATCATTACCGTTTATTTTTTATAGAAAACAATTTTCTATTGTATTAGCATTCGCAATGACTATAAATAAATCCCAAGGTCAAAGTTTTGATGAGATAGGAATATTTATAAAAAGACCTTTATTTTCTCATGGCCAATTATATGTTCTTTTATCTAGATGTAAAGACCCAGAAAAAGTATGTATTGAAAATGAGTCTGAAAATTTAACAGAAATTGCTAATGCAGTATGGCAAGAAATTTTTGAAAATTAACATCATCTTTTAAAATATATCTATAAATAAATAAAAATAAAATAAACTATTGGAAAAACAGTTCTCAATACATTTTTAATATATATTCGAAAATTATAAAGATGGATAACATGGAACGGAAATTAAATCAAGATCATAACGAAGGAATTTACGAAACTTAGAATCTTTAGAGGTTTTAGATGAACAAATTGACGATAGTATGGAGTGGGATCCAATTCAAAATTGTTACGTTAAGTTAGAGGATTTACAAAATGCCGAAGATTTGCAAAATTTACAAGATTTAAACGAACAAATTGATGACTATTTAGAACACGAAGAAAAGTATGAAAATTATTTACATTCTGTAGATAAAAATTTATATTACACTAAATTAAATAATGAAATAGACAATTTTGGTAGGAAAGATGGTGATATAGAAATTTTCAAAAATTGGGAAAACGTACCATGTTATATCCGGTTGAAGGTCTCTGAAATTTTAATGTTAAAGGTAGAAAACAATGATCCAATTTTAAATTATTATCTTTCAGAAAGTTTGGAAAAGTATTATAAATACGTTAGAAATATTGCGTGTATTGTATGGGTTATAAAATTTGGTTTTTAATATCCTTTTAAGAGTATATATATATGATTCCTTTTTCATACCCATTAGAAAAAAATTAAGTAGAACATATTAATGTTAAATTGATAAATAGATCTAAATATACACAAGTGGTATATATAGATGTATTTTACAAGTTAAATAGTGTTCTATAAAATTTTATTTTATTGGGTATACACACCGGAGATAGGAAGAAGAGAGATGGGTAATCTCTATTGTAAATGAATAAATTAAAAATTATAACAAATACTTGAATGATAAATATAATATAGAATTATCTACGTTAATTATTATACAGGTTATCGTAATGATTTTTAAGTTAATCTTTTTCAATAGAGGTGGGAAAGGGATTCTGATAATTAAATGATAATCATGAAAAATATATGTGAGTTTATCATGTCAATAAATCACATTTTATATCAGTACATTATTAAATATGATTATTAGTAAATTAAACAAAACAAAAAAATCAACGCACCTTTCTGTTTACCTCATAGGTGGTGTGGAAAAAATAGAAAAAATAATTATATTATTTCCTTATTAGAATTAATAATGTCAAGCAAACAAATAATTTTAACTATTGTTGTCAGATGTGGGGGTTGGTGAGCGGAGCGAGCAGGGGGCGCAGCCCCCCATATACACATATCTTGTATCTTGTATTTTGTATCCAGTATCTTTAAAATCTATTTTTAAAACTCGATAAATAGTAGAGGATCAAAGATAACTTAAAAACCGTAAAAATGTGGGTTCATGGTTTGCTTTGTGTAAATAGCCCATTGCATTATTTAAGATCCTTATATTTTTTTTCTAACAGTCGGCGGAAAAACGAAAATTTTCTTTTTTGAAAGGTTTAAATTGGTCAAATAGAGAGCCTTGTAGATTTATTTGAAAATAGGCCTTTTTGGTTATTTTCCAAAATTAAGAGGTCCACCCCTAAGGCTAGGGTACACCTAGGGAGCTTAAAAAAATTTTTTGGGGCTCTTTTGGCATGTACTTTCATATAAAAAATCGGCGGCCAAAACGGCTGACCCCCCCCCCCCCCGACCACCAGTGACCGAATTCCACAAGAACGACCCAGATTTATGTCGGAAAACACATGAGAATCATGTATGTACCGCCATCTCTGCTCGGCGGAACAGCACGTGAACTAAAATCGACTCTAGTAGGTTCAAGTTCATCAATTTTCGTATCGCTGGATTCGACACGTCTGTCACCCTCAATTTTTGTATTTTTATAAAATCTAAGATTTCAATTAAAAAAATGAATAGAACTGAATAAGCTTTAACAAAACGACACAGAGATTTTTCACTAAAACAAATATATACAGGTTAATTTATGATATTTCTAACTAAAATATGAGCTAATTTATTGCAAATATTGTTTAATAAATCTTAAACATGAGTAATAATAAATATAAATTGAAAACAAAAGTTTTTTCTCTGTACATTTTTCAATACCGTTATAATATATCATATGTCATTAGTTCTTTTTGCATTTCACAAAAAATTGTTGCACATAGAGATTTTATTACAGTTAATTATATTGGGTAGGGATTAAAACATCCTTCTTTTGTGTATGTAATCATATAATATAAAAAAGATTTCTCTCTGAGGAAGCAATAGTACATTATACAACAAGGGGCAAAAGTAGCAGATTTATCCCGCGGGTGCGTTTACTGCTCGAGGGAGAAGAGTTTTCCCGAGGGCGCGTTTACTGCATGAGCGAAGCGAGGGCAATAATCACCCGAGGGAAAAATTTATTTTCGTCCCAGGTCGCAAATAGTATTTTATTACATTCTTGACCCTGGCCATATTTGAAAAGCGGGACCGACGCGTTTTTTATATTTAGCTAGATTGATCTAGAATAATGCGTATGCGCGCGAATGCACCTTATCCCTTTTCATTCTGCTACGTGCCGTTGTGCGAGCGGCGGCGCTACTGGGGGGCATTTCGCGAGACTAGTACATGCATCTGATAGAATATACATGCTACTGTATATATGTACAGTATGTAAATTATGTAAATCAAATGGAAAATATGTAAATAAATATTCTGTTTATTTTGTAATTACAATTTCTTTATTTTTTGTAAAATACGACTAGATGTATATCAATTTATTATAAATCGAAAAGTATTGTAAAATAAAATTGTGAAAGAAAAAAATGTCAATTTAACTTTTGCCCCACAAATTTTACTTTCGCTCCACAAATTTTACTTTCATATATATGCTACTTTCGCCCCGATTTTCAAGGGTAATAAGTGGACATTTCGGTTGAGTGTGGAATACATTTTTTTCCTAGATTAAAATAATTAGCTTAAAACGTATACTCTTCCCTTAAAACATTGGATGTCTGTTTCACTCGAGATCTGCGGGAACCGTTTTTTATCGTTCATATTTAAGATTATAGCGTAATATGGGGCATCATTGATCATGTGTGAAATCTACACTATATTAACGGAATACCACTACTGTACAAACTTTCTGTTAAAGTTATTTTTTTATGTTATAATTTCTGAAAAAAAATTCTAACACCTTCCGGCCTTTCACTGTACATTCATCTACTACTACACACCATAATATTAGCGGAGGATCCTCTAACGTGTTTACGTACGGTTACTTTCGAGGAATTTTACATCATACACGGCGTGACTCAGATATATTGGATGCTACAAATGATTTCTGCAATGATTACTATTTTTAAAAATGCGGTACGTACACATACGCAAAATAATTATCTCAGACATGGTCCAGATGACTTGCATGCTGTGAATCAATTTGCACTGTTATCGATATTTTAACTATCAACAATTTCTTATGGTGGGTGCACGTGTACGAGATAATCATGTCAGTCATCGTCCAAATGTCCTGGATGCTGCGTATGATTTTTCACTATTATCAACATTTTCTACTACTATTGATCATTTCTCATGGTGGATGTACGTGCACGTGTGCGAGATGATTGTCTAGGGCGTGATCCACATGTCCCGAGGAGTATTGATAATTTTGTAGTGGGTGTATGTGCACGTATGCAAGAAGATCATCTCCGGTGAGGTTCAGATGCCCTGGATGCTGCGAATGATTTTTCACTATTCTCGATATTTTTTACTACTATCGATAATATTACAGGAGGTTTACTATAATCGATAATTTCTTATAGAGGGTATACGTGTGTGACATAATCATCTTAGGTGTGGTCTAGATGTCTGGGAGGCTGCGTATGATTTTCGAGTATTATCGATACTTATTAATACAATCGATAATTTTATAGTGGGTGCACGTTCAAGTTTGCGAGAGGATCATCTAGGATGTAGTCCAAATGACCCGGATGCTGTGTATGATTTATCACTATTATCGATATCTTTTACTACGGACAAAAATTTCTTATACTGGGTGTATGTGCACGTGTGCGAGAGGATCATATCGGGTTCGCTTCAGATGTCCTGGACGCTGCGTACGATTTCTCTTTATTTTCAATATTTTTTACTACTAACGAAGATTCTGTATAGTGTGTGTACGTGCACGTATACGAGATTATCATCTCACTTATCTTCAAAATCTATCTACATTATATTAACGGAATACCGCTGGTGTAGAAAAAATTATTTTATTTATTCTTTACTTTTATTTTATAATTTCTGAAGATATTTTTTTTACTGACTTCCGGACTTATTCTACACGTTTAACCTCCCTCCTCCCCCTCTTACAATATTTAATCTGCTTTTATCTACTATCTACACATTATAATTGCGAATCCTCTAACGTACGTCCGTACATAAATTCGTGGGCGAGATAATCATCTCAGTTATTGAGTATTAAATAATTATCAAATATTAAAAAGAAAGAGATTGTATAATAAAATAAGGCGAATGAGCGGTTCTTACTAGTTATAAATTAATTTAAAATGTTTAGACATTCTAGAATATGTTTCAAATGCTTAGAATATATAATTATTCATTTTAAAAAAATCTACCTTCGATGCCTGTTTTACACAAAATTTGACAGGAACCTTTATTTATCGTTCAATTTTAAACTTACAGCATAAGACGGGGATCATATGTGACATAATAATGGACCAAAAGTTACATGGTTGTGAACATAAGTTTCTTAAAAATTAACCGGAATTGATTTTTTACACGTTAAAATTACCTAACTTAAAACATTGGATGTCTGTTTCACTCGATATCTGCGGGAACCGTTCTTTATCGTTCATATTTAAGTTAATTACATAACTTAAAACATTGGATGTCTGTTTCACTCATTATCTGCGGGAACCGATTTTTATCGTTCATGTTTAAGCTTAGTTTTTGTAAACAAAACCCTACATATATATATATATCAATTTATTATAAAACGAATAGTATTGTAAAAAAAAAATTTGTAAATTTTATTTTAGCCCCGAAAATGGGTTTACGGGAAATACATGCTACTTTCGCCCCGATTTTGAAGGGTCAAAAATTGGACATTTCGGTCGAGTGTGGAATACAATATTTTTTCCTAGATTAAAAAAATTAACTTAAACCTTGTACTCTTCACTTTAGGGGAGAACCAAGTGAAATTTCAGCCTGCTGATAGTTAATCAGCGCGGGGACAAATGCAATGGTTTTATATGTAGTTTTTCACAAGAAATTCGATAGCGCATTCAAACAAAAATGAAAAAATAAAATGTCCACCATTTTGAAAACAAATTTTTGGTTTTTGATTTTTAATTTTTGATCCATCGCACCCTCGCTTCAATCCATACGTTAAGTTGTTCAAAATCATCCCAGGAACCTGTAAAAAAAATTTCAGCCCGAAAGATGAAAAACTGTGGGGCTTGATACATTTTTACTGCGCCCGCATTTGACGCATCGCGACTGCTTGGGCTGGCCCGACCGCGGAGTTGCATACGGCCAGGCGGCGCGGCACGGGCTCGTTATTAACATGCAACTCATTATTGTTATTAGTATGAACTGCAAATTTCTCTCATGCGGACGACCATTACATTTTTACAATTGAACTTTTTATAACATACAACTCTATTCTAGAGAGAATACTCGAATACGACGTAAACGATGTTGCCTTGAAAACATAGAAAATGCTACTCGTAATAGGAATAATAACATGCAACCTATAATATGCATTGTGTAAATTATTATTGAATAATTACTGTCGTTATATAGGTTTATTTGTGAAGGAACCCAATGTATAAGCAATAAGAATCGACAAATTTTATATTTGTCAAACGAGTTAACGGTCGATTCGTGCACGGTTTAGAATTTTATATAATATTATAATGATGAAAGCAATGATAATAATAATAATGATAATAATAATAATAATATATCCATAATTACTGTTATCATTGTGATCACTATTATCATCATCTCTCATCACCATAACTTCATTATGTAATGAATACTATGTGAACTTCATTATGTAATGAATACTATGTGAACTTCATTATGTAATGAATACTATGTGAACTTCATTATGTAATGAATACTATGTGAACTTCATTATGTAATGAATACTATGTGAACTTCATTATGTAATGAATACTATGTGAACTTCATTATGTAATGAATACTATGTGAACTTCATTATGTAATGAATACTATGTGAACTTCATTATGTAATGAATACTATGTGAACTTCATTATGTAATGAATACTATGTGAACTTCATTATGTAATGAATACTATGTGAACTTCATTATGTAATGAATACTATGTGAACTTCATTATGTAATGAATACTATGTGAACTTCATTATGTAATGAATACTATGTGAACTTCATTATGTAATGAATACTATGTGAACTTCATTATGTAATGAATACTATGTGAACTTCATTATGTATTGAATACTATGTGAACTTCATTATGTAATGAATACTATGTGAACTTCATTATGTAATGAATACTATGTGAACTTCATTATGTAATGAATACTATGTGAACTTCATTATGTAATGAATACTATGTGAACTTCATTATGTAATGAATACTATGTGAACTTCATTATGTAATGAATACTATGTGAATATTTCAAATGCGAAAAAATTGAATTTCAAAGTAAAACAAATGAAAAAGAAAAGCATTCCACGAGCATATTGATTTACTGAAGCTTTCGCGTTTTCGTGAACAGTCGTTTCGGTTATCCGTGGAATAAGTGTTGAAAAATCGCAAATATCTCCCCCCCAAAAAAAAACAAATTTTCTCGTAATCTTGTCGCTAAAAGATGGAAAGCAAAAGAAGTCGAGGGATGCGAATCAGGGACGAGAACAAGAAAGCAACAAGGTGGCAAGATATACCGAAGGATGTAGGAAATGTCTTCGCAATTTCCTACACCTCAGTGGAAAAGGCGATGCGTATCCGCAAGACATTCGATCTGCTGTCTGAAAAGAACTCTGACGGTATAGAATATGAACATGAATGTAGATATATCTTATTAGATTTCGCAGAGTTAACGCCATTATTGACAAATTTAAAATGTGCCGATTGCGGAGAGCGTGCTCTTAGATTTGCATTATCTGATGAGCGACATGGTTCCGCACATAAAATAGTTCTAAATTGCGATCATTGCGAGATGAGAAGCTTACAAACTCAACAATTCGAAGTCTATATATCTAAACGTGTTGAAAAGGGTAGATCGACAAGACCAGGATTAGACGTAAATTTACGTTTGAGCACCTCGATTAGTTATATTGACAAGGGCTATGCCGATATCGAACAATTCTCCACGATCATGGATATGCAGCCATTTTCGGAAACAGCGTTCGATGGATATTCAAAATTACTTAAGAGTAGCGTCGAGAAATGGACTCAAATAATTTAAAACGAGTGCCGAATTATTGTAAAACAAGCCTATGAAAAATTGGATCTGGAGGGTGAATCGAGTGGGATCGAAAGGGCTGAGGAAAGGCAACATCTAACCGTCAAAGATTCCGAAAAAAGCAGTGAGTGTGATGATACAGAGATGGAAAATTCAACACATCCGGATAAAACAGTTCCTGAAAATCGAGCCGAGATTGTTGAAGATCATGAAAAGAAAGATAAACCGAAAGATGGGGCCTGCGGCGGCTCAGTCGGTAGAGTGTCGGATTCCCACGCCGGTGACCCGGGTTCGAATCCTAGTCTCTGACGATTGATACAAGCACCTCTGTAAAAATTACATGTGCTTTGTTTACAAACACACCGCAGACCCCCGTCGTCGATAAGCACCACATGGAAGCACAAACATGGCGACGTTAAATAATAATAAAAAAAAAAAAAAAAAAAACCGAAAGATGTATGTGTAAATGCCGGTGTAAGCTAAGATGGTTCTTGGCCCACTCGATGTTACAAGTCAAAACATGGTTTTGGGAATGTTATTGATTTGTTGTCAGGATTTATTTTGAAGTAGATCAAAATTTTGTCATGCGTGTGCTCAGGCCATAAAAGATTTGGGCGAAGATTCCCTGAGTTCTCCTTTTGGCTCCAAGGGCATGCGAAAATTTTCCGAATAAATCACTCAGGATCCTCTGAAGCTATGGATACGTCGGCAACTGAGATTATATGGAAACGCTCAATCGAATATGGTTTCCGGTTGACGACGATGCTTTCAGACGGAGATGTTAAGACGTTCAACCACAACTCGAATCTAAATATTTATGGCTCTGAATATCAAAGGAAGAATCCACCAACCAGGTAGGAAAAAGGTGAAATTCCTTTTTCTATAATGTATGCAAGATTTATAGAGATTTGGAAACTAAATAGCTAATAGAATATGGAAAAAAAGAATCGTGTAATTAAATTATACGGAAATACATATATAATATAACAACAACAACAATAACAATAATAATAATTTTTTTCTTTTTTTTTCGAGGGTATGTAGGAAATGCCACCTAAGGCACACCCGACTGAGTCCGTACAGCCGGATAGTGTGGGGATCGTTGGGGACGCATTTGCCGTGTGTATAATATAGGACGAAAACTAAAACATACAAAAACGTAAAGAAAGTACACAGCCGTTGCATCGCAAACCGACCCACTAAAACCTACCACCCTTGCCTCTTCTGGCGAAACCCATTCTGGTACCGTTTATCACATTACCTCACGGTGGTGCCATTCTTGCGTCATACGGACGACCTCTTCTGCCTAGATCTGAAACAAAGCAAAACAGTCGTCATTAAAATGCCGCGTAGATCTAATCCGTCTCATTCATACGCGTGTTTGAACCGGCGCATTCGGTCACCGTGCGAAAGGAGAAGTTTCCTTATCCCTCCCCGCGACATTTATACAGCGAGAGAAAATGGTGCGTCCCCGATTAAGATGACGTCCCATCATCTCAAATCACATCCATTTGTATGGGGTTGTCCGCCATCCCTGGTTTATCATGGGGTGTCGGATCTTCTTCCAGCTCTTCGTTCATACCTTCGGCCGTTACCTCGTCGAGATACGGCTTCTTCCGTCGCAGGACTGACTCGGCGAACTTCGCCGTGGCGGTTCACTTATCCTCGTCGGTCAACATATCGCCCACGAAGGTCTCAGGCGTGAATTGTCCGACCGAGTCGACAAGAGCTGTTCTTTCCTCGTTCCACTTTTCGCAGATGAATAACGTATGAAACGCGTCGTCGCAATCAGCGGAACAGAAGATGCACTTCGAGCTCCGAACCTTCCCCATGTGGTTCAGGAAGGAGCAGAAGCACCCGTATCCACTCAGGAATTGGGTTAGGTAGTAATTTACCTTCCCATGGTCTCTGTTGACGCAAGGGTCCATCTGGGCTATCAACCTGGCTGTCCACTCGTCCTTGGTTGTAACGGTCCAGGATCGATGCCACGATTCCATGGTACGTTCCCGTTCCTCTTTATAGACGGTTGTTCTATCCTGTTCTGTTTTCTTCCGTTCGCAGATTCGCTTGCGCTGCTTTGTGTGTAGGTCGGTCAGGATGATTTCCGCAATTACGAGTACTGCAGGCCCCGAGACCGTGCGATAGGCGCTGGTGTCTGAGAGCTCCTCTACGCTGAATGGGAAGCATTCGATTTCAGTATGACTTCTTCTCCATTACATCAGCCCATATTTCAGAACCGTACAATAGGATGGAAGTGACAACTGACATGAGGAGCCGTCGCTTGCTCGCTTTCGATCCACTTGTATTCGCCATGAGATGGCTCAGCTGTGCCGCCTTTTTCGCCGCTTTGCCCGCTACATACGCCAGGTGACGGAAGAAAGTAACCTCAGCATCTAGTTGGAGTCCCAGATATATAGCCTACCTCCTCGTCATAACCTCTGTCTCCCTGACTTTCATGGTGAAGATGGTCTGTATCCGTTTGCCGGTGAAGGGTACGATCTCTGTCTTAGCGACTGCCAAGTCGATACAGTGTTCCCTCATCCAGCGCCAGATCCTGTGCATCCCTCGTTAAGCAGATATTGTGCTTTCTCGTAGTTACGCGCAATAATGACTAAAGCGACATCATCGGCGTAAGCTATCTTGTACACCCCCTCCGTCAGCCCGAGTCTCAACAGTCTGTCGTAAAGGATATTCCAATAATCTGGGCCAAAGATCAACCCCTGCGCCACGCCGGCGATGATATATTTCGCGCATTGGCCTTCTTCTTTTTCGTAACGGAGAATACTGTCCTTGAAATAGTCCCGTATCACCGGCATAAGGTACTTCGCTACTCTGAACGCATGCAACGCTTCCAAAATGTCCGGCCACCTGGCCGAGTTGAACGCGTTCTTGGCGTCTAGCCTTGCTAGAAGGGCGACTTTTCTGATAAAAAAGATTTCCAGATCATGCCTTCTTCCCCTGCTGTACCACCTCTCGCATAGCGTCCACTGTGGATCGCTGTTTTCTGAAGCTATACTGGTTGTCGGCTAAGTCGCCGGCAGCCCGTACAGCTACCTGTAGCTGTGGCTTGAGCAACCCCTCGTAAAGCTTTCCTGCATCATCCAACATGCACAGAGGCCTCTTGGACGACGGAAGCCGGGGATCACCTCCCTTACCTTTGCCGATCAGCACGAGATGCGCAACTTTCCAGAGGGTTCCAAAGACACCCACCTTGAGGCAGGCATTGTACATGTTCAGTAACATAGAGGATGCTCTTACCGCGATGATCTTCAATATCTCAGCTGGTATCCCGTCGGGCCCAGGCGCCTTTCCGCTCCGCATCATTTTGGTGGCGATCTCACCTACTTCCGTGGTTTCCTCCCGGTCCTTCCTTAGCGAGTGCGTAGGGAACAGAGTATCCACGATTTGAGTCATGATGTCTTCGTCGAAAGGGGGACTGGGGAGCGCGCAAAGTTTCTTGGTCACGATCTTGTAGCCCAAGCCCCACACGTCCCGATTGACTTCCTCTGTAAGATTCTTCAAGCACTGTGCCTTGCTCCGATTGCTATCGCGTCGGAACCGTTTGTGTGCTGCTTTTTTCTGCGTCGACAGTAGCTCTGCCTCCATTTCGTCTCGCGTTCTTTGCGCTGTTCTTCTGAGACGGTTCGCTTCCGCCCTCAGATGCGCGATTTCGTCGGTCCACCAGTGAGCTTTGCGTTTTCCACGTTGCGATCCCTTGTGCGGCATGGAAGCATCACTGGCTCGATGAATGAAGACCCATGGTCTCTGACACTAGATTCTCTGCTCCGTCCTGTTCACGGTGGAGTTCGTCGTGGGTAAACTTTGTTGGCCTTCTAGCAGCACCTCGACTAGTTTATCGGTGTTCAACTTGGCCAGATTTCATCGGGGTGGCTTTCGTGCGACTCCTTTCTGCGATTGGGTTTTATCGCTCAGCTGAAAGGTGATATACCGGTTGTCACTACCGTTGTAATCCTCCAGTACCCTCCAACCCGACGCTCTAGGCGCTAGATTTTCGGATACAAAGGATACGTCGGGAATCGTCCCAATAAAACCTGGCCGTCTAAATGTCGGCGTGTTTCCAACGTTGAGAATTATCAAGTCGAGTCTGGATACCATATCCATGATGGACTTTCCTATGCTATCCGGCTCTGGTATGCCCCACTCCGATGCTCGCGCATTGAAGTTGCCGGTGACAACGATTTCGCCTTTCATCTCGCGGATCGCATCTTCCAGCTCGTCCAGACTCCGTCTGAATTGCTCAATACGGACGTTCGGGGTATAATAGCTACTTACATAAAATACGTCAACTCTAATGGTTTGGGGGTCCACGTAGACTGCTGCAGTACCCAGTTTGTCTGGATACCACGTAGGTACATTCCAGTCGAGGTACTGTTCACTGATTAGTAGCACATCAGGCTTCTTCTAAATTCTATACTGAGTCAGAAGGCTGTTTGCTAAGTCGCTTCTGTGTAGGTTCGTTTGACCATTATATGGCTCACCATTAACGTTTCGCTTTGGTCTGCCTAAGCGTATCTCGGAACGCTCAACACTTTCCTGATCCTGGGGTGTGGCACAGATGACCCTGACCTCGGCAGCGCTGCAGGCTGCTCATTTATGGCCTTCCTCGCCACACTTGTAGCAGGCCTTACTTCTATCTGGGCCTCTGCAGTCGCGTACCTGATGTCCGTAACACAGGCATCTAAAGCACCTCTGCAGCCGCTGCCACGTTCTCAGTGGACAGTTCATATAACCGAATCTCAAGCGGCTCTTCTTGAGCAAGAACTCAGCCTTTTCCTGGTCCATCTCTATTATGGCCAGCCGCTGATCTATTGCTATTACGTTTGGTCAGCGATACGCTGATCTCACCCACCGAGTTTCCTGCTTCGTCGAAGAGCCTCTTGACCGCTGCTTTCACCTCTTCATTGGTAGTGAGGCTATCGAGGTCTTTAACTTCGATACTCGCCTTCCGTGACAGGTTCTTTACGACCCCTGTATCACCTACTGCCTTCATGAGGGAGTCTCCGAGGCTTCCCAACACCTGGTCATTGGTTTTCGATCCCAACTCTACCAGGACATCGCTCGCCCTGGTTTCCCTGATACGTACATCAGTGTTTGGGCACTCTGATGGAATCTTCCCGCAAACATTCGAAAGAACGTCCGCGTAAAAGACTCCATCATTAGGGCGGATAAGGACAGCCTTGGGTCGCACCCTAGGCGTCCTCCTCCTATTCTTCTTAGGAGACTTCTCAGAAGGCTCTGTCTTCTTGTTCGCCGGTGTCTTGGCTGTCGGTGGCTTCTGTTGTTGCGGGTGGGGATGCAGCTGTTGTCGCAGTTTCTCCCGCTCTTGCTGCTCCTGTTTGCGCTGCAGCTGTAGCTCCTTCCGCTGCTGCTGCTGTGATTTCTTAGCAGCAGCTTTCTCTTTCCTGGACTGGACGATTACAAAACCGTCGGTCTCCGATGGCCCATTTGCTCTAGCCTTCTTGTCAGAGACTACAGACTCGGCGTCGTCGGAGTCCGTGTCCAGCGGTTGTCCCCTCTTATTTTGAGGCCGCTGGATTAAGGTAGCCGTGGCTCCCAGAGTCTCTGTTGGGATGCACTCTTCGATGTTGGGAAGCAGACGGTCCTATCAAGAGTCAAAAAGTTCGACGAGATAGGGTATGGAGTGCTTGATAGTGTTATTAACTCCGGGATGCTTCTTCAACGCTTTTCCCATATTTTTGAGGATTTCATCTATCACTTTTATGAACTCCTCAATGCTACTTACCTCCGGGCGGCTGAGCTGTTGCGTGTCGTTCGGTAGCGATTTTGGAGAACACTACCACCATCGCTTCTGGGCAGGTTTGGGGTTGACCTGCTTTCTGGCTAATCACTTGGTTTGGTAGGGACATTTTCATCCTTGACTGTTAACCGGCGCATCGTGCGTAGGGGGGCAGGCCGAAATAGCTGGGAACAGGTGCACCCTCGAATACTTTGATCCTACCCCAGATCCCTGAGGCCCAGCCTTTGTTTTCCCGGTCCCGGAAAACACGGACGGACCAAGGCTCGCCGGGAGCAATAGGAGTTCCGATCTTCCTGCCCAATACAACAACAACAACAACAACAACAACAACAACAACAACGACAGCGACAACGACAACGACCACGACAACGACAACGACCACGACAACAACAACGACAATGACAACGACAACAACGACAACAACGACAACAACGACAACAACGACAACAACGACAACGACAACCACAACGACAACAACGACAACAACGACAACAACGATAACAACGACAACGACAACGACCACGACCACGACCACGACCACGACCACGACCACGACGATGACGACAACAACGACGACAACGACAACAACGACAACAACGACAACAACGACAACAACGACAACGACAACGACCACGACCACGACCACGACCACGACCACGACCACGACGATGACGACGACGACGACAACTTGCTGCTTTTCTCCAATTTTCGTCGCTTGCTAGCATATGTTGAATTATGCTGTCTGGCGTGTGCTCTCTCAGAGCTTCTCGTTCCTCCCTCCACATCTCACATTCGAAGAAGGTGTGGAGTGCGTCATCCCTTGCTGCACCGCAGAGGCATTTCGGCTCATTGCATTTCCCCATTTTGTTGAGGTACGCTCCGAACAATCCATGTCCTGTGAGAAACTGCGTCAGATAGTAGTTGACGTCCCCGTGCTGCCGGTCTGTCCAGGGTTGTAGACGAGGTATCAGTCTACGTGTCCATTTAGCGTCTGTGCCACTGGTCCATGATGCTTGCCACGACGCAATCATGTTTTCCCTTGCCTTTCTTCTAGCATCTCTCTCGCCGAGTACCATTTTATTCAGATACACTGATCTCCTTTCCAGGGCTTGCAGATGGATGGGAATGGTTCCCGACACCACGAAAGCCGCTGATTCCGATACCGTGCGGTATGCGCTCAATACCTTGAGTGCCCCTTTCCTTTGTACCGCAGCAATGCATTTCCGGTAGCACGGAAAGCGCATTGCCTCTGCCCAGATCTCCGCGCCGTAGAGCATGATGCTCTCTGATGTCCGCATCAGTAGCCATGTCACAGATGGGCGAGGTCCTCGCAAGTTGGCCATTAACCTGCTCAAGCTGGTCGTAACTGCAGCCGCCTTTTCTGCCCTTTTTCTCAAGTGCTCTCCGAAATTCAGCTTCGTGTCCAGGTATATACCGAGATATTTCACTACTGGCTTCGTCATGATCTCTGTGTCACCAACTGTCATCGGGACTTCCTTGTCCAGATGCTTCTTGATAAGGATTCCCACCTCAGTCTTTGTTGTCGCGATTTCGAGGCCGCGATGCTCCATCCACCGTTGCACTCTCTTGAGGGTACGATCAAGCTTCCCTTCGACAAGCTCCATTGTCCGCGCAATCACGATGACCACTACGTCGTCTACGTATCCATTCAGGTATACACCATCTGGCATTTGCAAGTGGAATATCCCGTTGTACGAAATGTTCCACAGTTCCGGGCCCAGGACTGATCCCTGGGATACCCCCGCCGTAAGCTCTCTTCTAAATTGGCCTTTCTCTGTCTCGTACAACACGTAGCGATCTTGTAGGTAGTGATCCAGGATGGCCAGAAGGTACTTCGGGACTCTGAAGTCATGCTCCAATGCGTGCAAGATGTTCTGCCACCGCACGGAGTTGAACGCGTTCTTGACATCAATAGTGGCCATCAGGCAAATGGGGCGAGAGTAATGGTTGCCCTGATCCATGCCTTTTGCTGCATCTGTCACTTCCCGGACTACGTCAATTGTTGATCGTCCTCTTCTAAATCCGTACTGGCGCCGCGCTAGGCCTCCCGCTGCCGAACCGACTGCCTGGAGCCGGGACCGAAGGAGCGATTCCAGGAGCTTCCCTGCGTTGTCTAGCATGCAAAGGGGTTTGTAGGATGATGGAGAATCCGGCTGACCTTTTCTTTTGTTTATGAGCACGAGCCTTGCTTCCTTCCAACGAGAGGGGAAGTATCCTGCTTTCAAACATGTGTTTTTCCGCGGGTGTTTTTCCGCCACTAGCTTTAGTACTTCCGATGGTATTGCGTCTGGACCCGGAGCTTTCTTCAGGCATTGTAGGGAGGCTGCCATCTCGGCTGCGATGAAAAGCGGGACGTCGTCATTTTCGGGTGTTGTGTTGCCTGATGTTCTTTTCTCGTGGGTTGGGAAGAGACCATCCACTACTTTTTCCATCAAATCCTTACCCATTGGTGAACTCTTCGTGGAGCCTCCTAGTTTGCGCGTGACGATCCCGTATCCAAGTCCCCATGGGTCAGAGTTCAGGTCGTCTGTCAGTGCTCTCCAGCACCTACGTTTGCTTCTTCTGTACGTAGGTCTGGATCTGTTCCTCAGTGGACCTGTCCCTCCATCTGGCCCTGTGTAGCCCCCTTCTGAGCCTTTGGCATTCTCTGCGTAGCACTGCAATTTCCTCGGTCCACCAGTACACTGGTCTCTTTCCTTTCCTCTGTCCCTTTTTTGGGATGGACATCTCGCAGGCGTGCCGTATGGCGCGCATTGTTATCTCCACCTTGAGTCTGACTTCTTCTTGGGGGGCCGCATCCCTAGGTATGACCGCCAAGCCCTTAAGCCCTTCGTCCAGAGCGCAATTGAACAGTCTCTTGTCTGTCCTTGCAATGTTCCATCTAAGCCCCTTCTTAGTTTTTGCTGCGGGAGTACTTGCTGCTGTTTCGGTATGCAGGTCAAACCTGATGTACTGGTGATCGCTGCCGTTCTCATCTTCCAGCACCTGCCAATCCATCACCTTCGTGGCCAAGCCTTCCGAGGCAAACGAGACGTCGACAATGGTGTGTCTGCAACCTGTTATTCTGCACGTTGTTGTTGTACCTTGATTTAAAATGACTAATCCTTGCCTTGCCGCTAATTCCGCTAGCATATCTCCTCTGTCATCCGATTGAGTCTCCCCCCAATCCGCCGCCTTGGCATTAAAATCTCCTGCTATTATTTTATCCCCTTCTATGTTTCCGATCGCGTCTTCGAGGTCTTCGAGCACTGCTTGGTGGTCTGCTGCTCTGATGTTCGGTGTGTGGTAGCAACTGAAGTATGTCACGCCCGCGTTTCTCGCCCACACATATCCGTTCCCGCCTCCATGCCCGGTCACATGGAATTTTTCCGGGTCTGGAATCCATATGGCCGCGGTCTTAAGTTTATCCTCGTAAAAGAGGCCTTGTTTTTCTTCGCCGTGTCTATATTGCTCGCTGATAAGCACTATATCGGGGTTGTGCTCTCTCAGGAATACCAGTAGCAGATCATTTGCGGTAGCACTGCGGTGCATATTGCCTTGGAGAATGCGCGTCATTTTTTCTGCTTTAAGAGAGCCCTAAACACACCGCAGGCCCCTGACTGTTCCCTTATTCGGGTCAGCCTCCAAGCATAGGAAGCACTTCGGCTCGTTAGCGCATGTTTTGCCAAGGTGTCCTTCAGAGCCGCATTTGTAGCAGCATTTGCTTCGGTCTACTCCCGTGCATCCATAGCTCTCGTACCCGTAGCTGAGGCACTTAAAGCATCGCTTCACAATTTTGTATTGCCTGATGCGGCAGTTGACCCATCCTACCTTTAGATTACCGGTTTTAAGCAGCTGTAGTGCCGCTTCTTCATGGAGTGTGATCACCGCGAGAGTTTGTCCTCTTTTGTTTGGCCGGGTGACTCTATCTTCCAGAGGTCCGTTGTATACGGGTCGCTCACGTGCCACTGCGGCTTTTACTTCTTCTGGCGTCGTACAGGTGTCCATGTCCCTAATTTCCAATGTCATTTTCGGCTGTAAGCTTCTCACCGTGCCTGAGGCGCCCACGGCCATTTTGAAGGCTTCCTCCAACTTTGCCTTGTTCTCTGCGTCCGTTCCTGTTATTTCAACAAGAACGTCATCACCTCTGGTCTTCTTGACGTTCACGGTCGTGACCCCAAACTCTTCTGGTTTAACGTTTTGTCTTGCCGCAAGCAGCACCTCGGCAAAGGTTTTTCCCTCTGCAGGCTTGATGGCTATGGCCTTGTTTCTGGCCTTACTTATCCTCTTTTTCTTGTTTCTTCTTTTCATTTTCTTCTTCGATACCGCCGTCTCCCATTGATCGTTTTCTACCGATAGTCTACGGGTTAGGGAAGACTCAGGAGCGTCCGTGAAGGCTTCGCTCACGTCCGTCATCTGACTAATCGTTCGCTGTGACTGCTGCTGCTGATGCCGTTGCTGAGTAGTGCGTTGGCCGGTGGTTTCTGTTGCTGTTTTCTCGGTATTTTTTGTACCCATGGGTCCCGTTGCTGCCGCCTCTTTGGACCCTTTCTGTTGACGGTAGTCCACTCTTTTCCGCCTGTTTTTTTCTTTTTCTCTTCTTTATCCTGAAGACAGGGCGGGCTGTTGGCGGCACGCTTTTTACCACCCGGAGTGCCCCTTGTATCCACCGCTGCATAGGCCGTTTTAGTAGCTGCCGGTTTCGATGGCCCGGCTTCTATCAGAT
This sequence comes from Gastracanthus pulcherrimus, assembly GCA_949152435.1. Taxonomy (NCBI): domain Eukaryota; kingdom Metazoa; phylum Arthropoda; class Insecta; order Hymenoptera; family Pteromalidae; genus Gastracanthus; species Gastracanthus pulcherrimus. The sequence goes on from OX424575.1 coordinate 73,499,727, forward strand.
CCGATGTCTTCTGTGGAGCTGCTGTGTGAATTCGATGGTGTTCGTCCAATTTGTCCAGCATCTCGTGTAGCACTGGCAGATTCAACTTCACATCCGTTTTCATGTTCGGCTGTGATACAGCAGCATCTCTCATGAACTTGACGAGGGCTTTCATCTTCTTTATAATCAATCCCATGCTATCTTCTGCAAGTTTGATCATCGTGCTGGTAGAATTTTCCTCGGTGCGCCTTAAAGCCGAGGAGTATATGTTTTGCAGCTGGATGGAGAACTCAGTCGCCTTCGCCCGTGCCTCAGACGCTTCTCTTCTGTCTTCGGCATCAGAAGTTTCCATTTCGGAATCTGAGGTTAACTCACCCCCACATGCTCCGTTGGAGAATGCTCTGCATAATGGTGTATGCAGCAGGGTCTTCTCCGAGCTCTTCTCTTCTTCTACAATTTTTGGTGTTGGGTTTGACATTCTGTAACAAAAAGTGGATTAAAACGGTTCGCCCATTATGGGAGCCCCACTGCTATCCCCGTCTGAGATATTTTCTAGTTATGGATGACGAAACCGAGAAGCGGCTTGTCGGGAGGTCAGTCCTATCGCCATCAGTGACTCTATTGAAAAAGGTTACGGAATAGGCCCGCGCCATATTGAAGCAAAAGGTTTAGCGTCACCCCTATCGAGTGGGCGATGCCGGTACCGATCCAGCACCTGGCCCACACCTCAGGCTAGACGGTGTGCGATTTACCCTACGCATCTTCGGGTATAAGGAAATATTGACCAGATAATCCTTCGTACCTGCACCCAGACTACACTGGTATCAACCCCGTCCTAGGCTCCAGTCGGCGATGCCAGAGCGGTCCTCCCACTTTGAACATGTGGTTGTATGGCGCTGCCGTCCCTCCGAATGCGGTCGGAAGGGGAGGAGCACGCCACCCCCCCCCCCCCCCCCACAGAGGTAAGGTACTGACATCTCGCACCTCCCCGGTCAGGAGGCTACTACTCCTCCCTTGATTAGTCTGACGGGAATATCCACCAGCCGCCGGCTGAAATTTCAGAGTAACTGAGTTTCGAAGACGCGTGACCTCCACCTCGCCGACAATACCGCAAGCGTAACCACAAAGTCGCGAGTTGATTTATTCTTCGTCGGTAGGTGGCGAAATGTACTTTGTTTTCTATGCACAAACAAATAGTGCAAGAAAATGTATAATAAAAGTGAACCAAGTAGATATTATTAGTTTGTTTATTAAATTAAATATTGAACCATCAGTATTTAAGGTAAACCTATTCTAAATGATTCAATATTTCTGTATAGTTCAGTAATCAGAATATTGTATATATATTTATTTATTTAAACTAGAAAGAATTACAAAGTATTGTCTACCCCGTAATTCCCTGTAGAGGTAAACAAAGTTACCTATGCACACGTCCGGTATAAGTACATCTAACTTAAGTACTACTTAAAACTATAATTCTAAACTTAAAACTACAATTCTAATTCTAAACTTAAAACTAAATATTACAACTGTGACTTTGTACATTTGTTTTAACTTAAATACTATTTCAACAGTGTTGTAAAATTTGTTATATAAAATTTAACATTAATTTAGGCGATTATTATATCTTTAACATATCATCAGTTCCTATAGTACTCTCCTTGAGTACGTTTCAATAATATAATTTCTATCGGATTTAATCCATTTCTTTAGTTTGTTTTTTTGGTATAAATTACTAATTTCTAGTTCTTTTAAATCATTTGGTAAACTATTGTAACTTACTATTGCCTTTGTATAACTGTTTTTGTTACTGACTTTTTCCTGACTTTTTGGTACGGCTAAACTTTTATTTCTTGTTATACTGTTGGAATGTATGTACTTATCTTTAAGAGTGTTGTAATGAAATTTTAGAGATTCAAATGTAAATATTTGTTCTATATTCATTGGGTAATCTAAAGTTATAGGATAATTTTTATTCACAATTTTTAGAATTTTATTTTATAACCTTTGTAGACAGGTTATATGGGATTTGTAAGCTCCGCCCCAAGCTATTACACCATAGCTAATTATACTATGAAAAAATGCATAGTATATCATTTTTAAAACTTCTTTAGGCATTGATTTGGAGATTTTTAATAATGTATTGTATGTGTTTATTCCACTTTAGATTATAATCAAAAATAATGCCCAGATATTTACATTCTTCAACTCTACAAAGGTTTTTATTTTTTATTCTAAAAATAGAATTATTATTCATATTCGGCATTTTTAAGGTAGTATCATATAGTTTATCAATTTCTTTACTTAGTTTCAGTCCTATCTCGCAGAAGTACTTATTCATTTCATTGACTATTTCTTTTTCATCAGTTATTTTGTTATCATCTATTTTAATATGATTAATAGTATCATTCGATTTTTGTTTTTTTCCAATTTTTGAATTAATAATCTCCCATAATTTTCTGGGATTATTTGCGTTATTCTCTATTAGACTCTTATCATATTTAACTTTAGCATCTATTATTACTTTGTCTAGTATTTTAGCATAATTTTTGTACTGTGACTCAAGTTGTTTATTGCCTGGATTTAATTTCCATAAATCATATAGCAATTGTTTTGTTTCACATGACTTAATAATAGCTTTAGTTATCCAATTTTTCCTGTACCTTTGTTTGTTACTTTTCTTTTTTATTTTTGACAGTTCTGCACATGTTTTAATTTCATTAATTAATAGATCAGTAGCTAAATTAGGATCTTGTATTGACAAAATTTCATACCAGTTTCTATTATTAGCAATATTTATTAGTTTTTTATAATTTATTTTTGTTATAGACTCTTTATTTACTTTTTTAACCTTGTTTATGGCAATAAATAGAGGGTAATGGTCTGTTATGGAGCTTTTAAGTTTATAAGTTGTTGCATTTAAACATGTTGATTTAATAAAAATATTGTCAATACATGACCCTTTACTATTTCCAATAGGTGGTCTTGTGATTCCTACATAACCAGGAATATAGCCTTTTTCTAAAAAGTTACAAATAAAATCTTGATTCAAAGTGTCTTGCTCTAGTAGATCTATATTAAAGTCACCTATAACCAGATGATTTTTAATATTCTTCTTTTCAATTAAGTATTTGTTTATTTCTAGTATAAATTCAGTCTTGTTTATATCATGAGATCTATAAGCAGCTGAGATTTCCATGATACTGTCAGAATCGTTTTTGTTGTTTAAAGAAATACGTGTGTTAATAATTTTGATCCTACCAACTTCTATAACATTTGTTTTTTGAGCTACGCTTGTATGTACAAAGATCATTACACCATCATTTTGGTTAATTTTGCTTTCATTGCAGTAACTCATATATCCATCAAGTTCATATAATTCGTAATCGACTTGTGTGACAGTTTCTGTGGTAATGACAATACATGGTTTATTGATTAAACTTTCTAACAATACTTTTAATTTATCAAAATTAGCATTCATGATTCTTATATTCATATGCATTATTAAATCTTTTTTATTGCTTATTGCTTTATTAAGTATATCAATATTTCCGCACAACTTTTCCTTTTTGACAGTATCTTTTTTTATAGTCTGTAATAATTCAAAATAATCCATATTATTCTATTATATATGACAAGTATTATGTAGTATTAGTAGTATTTGTTGTATTTATTGTCGTCCGCTCTTTACTATGTACTACTATCCGTTGTCTGTGTTGGTAGAAATCTCTTGACGGTAAAACAGGTGCAATTGGATAATCCGTCGAGTCGATATACTCTTTTATTTTGTGCCTAAGGATCTCACAAGATGTCGCGTCATATGCCATATGTTCAACATTGTATTTTGTTTCATATTTGCTGTTGCTATATATACAATTTACACATTTTCTTATTTCACTTGTGCACTCACTGTCTTTATGGTTACCCGCGCACTTTATGCCTGCAGGACCATTCCTGCATTCTTTGTTATGTCCTAATCTACCACATGCATCACAAGGTCTAATGTTTATATCGTCATACACTCTACAGTTTTGATAACTAATAAAAAGCCTATTTTTCCTCTCTCTTATTACTTTATACATTTCAGCTGGTACTTCCATCAATATTATGCTTAAGTTGTTCCTGTTATTTTTATACATATGTAGGACTGTACCTTTCTCTGTGAAATTGTTGAAATTTCTTGCATTTATGTCCTCTTCTATATCTGCAATATCCATCTCGGTATCATTGTCAAAACCTACTATTTTTATTTTTGGATTAAACAATTCTTCTTTTTTCACTTCACAAATAGATTGTAGCTTGTTCTTGATTATTTCTTCAGTTATTTGAACACTTTCATTATCAACGCAGTTAATAGTCTTTGCCTGTATTCTTGTTTCATTTGTTATCTGCTTTTTGATACATTCATTCAGATTAATGTGTTCGTTTTCAACTTTGTCTATTTTTTTAACAACGATTTTTGGAACACTTTTTAGCTGTGGTTTGAAATTGGTTACCGTTGCAGCATAAGTCTTTTTTATTGAGTTTTGATTATGTTTATCTAACTGCTTTTGTTTATCTAGCAGTTCTCTTAACAGGTCAACTTTTTCTTGCAGTTCTTTAATCAGTACTTCTTGCAGAGAGACTTTTGTTTGCATCAACTCAAAATCTCCTTCATTCTCAAAGTTAGAAGAATTTTGTATGTCTTGAGTTTTGTTCGTAACTTCTTCAAGCAGTTCTTTCCTAATTTCCTCTGAGTTTTTCATTTTAATCTGCGCAATGAGGAGCTTGGCAGATTCACTCAACGTATTTTCGGCATTTTTTGAGGTTATGTCGACCTGCTTATGTTCTGGACATATTATAAAAAATTCACTTATACATTTACTTTCTTTTAATCTTTTATTACAACTTTGGTGAAACGCGTTTTCGCATATAATGCAAATTCGTGTAGTACACTTTGATTTACCACAGCAAATAAAATTTATTTTACTGTTTTTATCAGGACCGTGTTTCTCATTTGCCGCCATCTTACATGAAATTCGTACATTATAAATTAAATACATTGTATTTTATTACAGATTTGATTCATGTTCATTTTATTTAATTTCCACTATTCATTTATATTCTTTTAATTTATATTAAAAAATTATTTTACATAATACCACTGATAAAAAATTATGTATCGTGGAAATTTAAATGTTTTAATCCTTTTCAAAAGGATAATCAATCTCTTCGAGAATCTGATATAACCCCTCCAGTAGATAATAAGTATTTTGTTCAATGTGATAATGAATATCATAAAGCCGGTGTTGCTACCCTTCATCAAATCAAAGAAAAGTTTAAACAATATAATGATAAAACGGAAAAAATATTATTGCTTACTCTCTCTCCAAAATATTGGTCGTGTGCAAATTAATCTTAGAATTTAAATCGACTGAGCGAGAAGCAAGAACTGCGACAGAATTGGTCTCAAAACATGGAATTTTAGCAACTCAAATTCTAAAAAAAAGGGAAGTTACTATCTACTCTAACAAGTACTTTAGTACGTAAATTTTATGAACGAGATAATATAAGTTGATTAATGTCTGGAATAAAGGATTTAGTATCAGTGAATCAAGATGATGGAACTCGAGTTCACATGCAATATCGACTATTATTTTGTAATCTTAACGAATTATATGCTCAATTCAAAATTGAGCATGAAGACGTAAAGATAGGTTTTACAAAATTTAGACAATTTAGACCCCCTCACTGCGTTTTAGCAGGATCCAGCGGAACTCATACAGTTTGCGTTGGTACATATCATGAAAATGTTAAATTAATGTTCAATGCTATTAATTTAAAGAATGTGACAATAACTTTAAAAAAAACCTTTGGAAAACTATCGTGATTGCATAGATGTAATTGTATGTTCAGATCCTAATGATACTTGATTCTAGGGGAGTGTAAAAATTGTCCTGGTGTAGCAGAAATTAAAAATTATTTAACAAAAGCTTTCGATGATAAAGATAGACACTAACTGATAGATGCACATTAAAGGCTCAAGTAATGAAAGTTGACGAATTCGTAGACGAATTTTGTGAACGATTATCTAAATTAAAATGACATCATTTCATTGCTAACCAGCAAGCGCTATTTTTAAAAGATCTTAAAGAAAATGTAAACGAAGGGAAGTTTATGGTTTGCTTTGATTTTGCTGAAAACTACATGTTTGTCGTACAAAATTCAGCGTAATCTTTTCATTGGAATAATAATCAAGCTACTGTATTTACCGTAGTTATTTAATATATTGAAACTGGTAAACTTAAACATAAAAGTATGGTTATTTTATCTGATAATTTAAATAATTACGTTATTATTGTTTATGAATATAAAAAAATAATCATTAATTATTTAAACTCAAACTTTATGGTTACAAAGTTGATTACAAAAGTAGTTTCGTCAATCTTCTTGCTCATGAACAAGATTTTGGAATCACTGCTGAGTGGTATTTTTATGCTACAGCTCACGGTAAAGGTGCATGTGACGGTATAGGGGCTAATTTGAATATAGGTGCGAAACGAGCTAGCTTACCATGTTCCGCAGGAAATCATATTCTTGATTATACAGCCTTATATTCATGAGCAAAAACTTACTGTAAAGAAACAGAGGTATTTTTTGGTACCAACAAAGTTATGATTTAACTGCGAATGCTTTAAAAGAAGATTCGATAACGCAGTGACGCTTCCAGGCACATTGTAGTATCACGCGTTTATACCTTTCGAAAGTGTTAAACTAAAAACGAAGAATTTTTTCACAGTCTACAAAGTACGACAATTTTGTTAAAAGATTGAAAGAGACAAGGCGAATTAAAGCCAAGAAAGCTAATTTGAGTGAAAAAAAATTAAGAAAACAATAAAACAGACGAAGCAAACCAACACTAACAAGAAAACCGCTCGAGGTGTCCGCCTCAGATTTTCCTAAATTTTTTATATGTTGTAGAGGATCGAAAAATAAGAGACATGTTTTTTTCCGACCCAATCCGATATTAAAGGGGTGAAAACCGCCCCTAAAGTTTACCCCCGAAAACATTTTTTCTTAAATACCTAAAGTTCTCATTAATGTTTTGAAATGAAACCAAATGGAAAATACTTCACTTTGAATGGCGATTATATATATATATATATATATATATATATATATATATATATAAAATATGTATATAAAAGTATGTATATAAAAAAAAATATATATATATATAAAATATGTATATAAAAAAAATATATATATATAAAATATGTATATAAAAGTATGTATATAAAAAAAAAAATATATATATATATATATATATATATATATATATATATAAATATGGGTAATTATCTAAGAAATCGATATAAAATAATAAAAACCGCTGCCAATCCATTTTTCCTTAGCTTCCTCAAACTAAATTAATTGTTCGAATGTGAAATTGTTTGTTCTAATAAATTAAATTTTAACTGCTATATCTCTTTCTTCTGTTGCAATGCCTATCACCACTACACAGCGCGCCCTCAGGTTGCGGATAGAGGAACGACCCCTGAGAAAGAGGTTAGCTGCGAATAAATTGAATAAGCAGTCGCGGACAGCCGATAGGCCCAGGCGTGGGTGCGATAAGCCCGCACTGGAGAACGCATTCATCTAGAAACACTATCCAAGCACCACAACAAATACAAACACTATACAAAATCTCCTATCTTACTTTCTTCTTCTACCTTACTCTGTAATCTATCTCTTTTACCACACATTTCAAACAAAAAATGGGCCAAAAATCCTGCTGTCCTGGAGGATGCGGGAGCGATGACAACTGCTCTGAGAGGAGATGTGTAGAATGATTCGCCACCTGGTCTTACACGGCAACGAAGCCAGCGAAGGCGCGCTGCCTTGCAGGAGGGCGTTAGGATATGAGAATGAAACCGAGTGTGTCTGACGACGAGTTGACTATGTCCACGCCAAAGTCGGAAAGCTCTCGGGGGGTGAGGATGGACTCACCTGCGATCGGAACAGGATCCAAAACGCGTGGGTTTAACTTACTGTCATGGCTCAAAGAAAACAAAACCAAATCAAAACCAAAAGGAACTTAAGCCAGGAACGATAAATTTCGCGTCCGCAAAAGATCTTATAGTCAAGACCACGTGCTTCAGGTACACGGATATATACAAGGCAACGTGGATATCGCCGAACGGGGCTACGAACAATCAAATCGATCATTTTCTTGTTGATAAGAGGCGCCACACCAATGTACTCGACGTAAGGACCTATAGGGGGGCGGTTTGCGATTCGGATCATTATCTGGTAGTGGCCAAATTAAGAGCCAGATTAGTAGCCGGTCAAAATAGTAAGCGAGCGAACAAAGTAGGAACCTTTGATATTGGAAAACTACGAAGCGGGGTAGAGCGAATCAAGTACCAAGTAGAAGTTAGCAACCGATTTCAGGTGCTCGAGGAAACGGATGCACAGACGGGAGTAGATGACGATCCGAACAGGTTATGAGGTCTATCGAAAAAACTATAAAAGGGGCCGCGAACAAAGTACTGAGTAAGAAAAAAAGGCTGAAGAGCAAACCACGGTTTGACGAAGAGTGCGACCACTGGTTTGAAAGGCACAAGAAGGCTAAATTAGATAGCGTACACAATGAAAGCGGTAGGGCCATAGGAGAATACCATGAAATAAGAAAGCAAGTAGGTGTGATTTACAGAAACAAGAAGCGCGAGTATCAGAAAAATGAAATTAGAAAAATAGAAACTAATAGTAAGGAAAATAACCCGCGCGAGATGTACAATGGAATAAACGCTATTAGGAAGGGTTTTCAGAGTAGACCGCAGTTAATGAAAGATAAGGACGGGAACCTCGTGACAAGCGAAAATGAACTATTGAAATTATGGAAAGACTATTTCGATAAGTTATTAATCGTGCATGAAAACTCGGAGGAAATGGGAGACGAAATCCACACTGCTGAACTCCATATGGACGAAACGACCTACAAAGAAGTAGAGGCCGCGATCAAAAAGCTAAAAAACAATAAGGCTGCAGGAAACGATTCTATACCAGCTGAACTACTTAAATATGGGGGTACCGCGCTTACATCTAAAATTTTTGATCTAGTATGTGCTATTTGGAGAAATGAAACAATATCAGAAAATTGGAAAGAATCCATCATCATACCGATCATTAAAAAGGGAGATAAAACAGACTGCAATAACTACCGGGGAATCTCACTTTTAGCTACCTGCTACAAAGTTCTGTCAAACGTAATACAGGCCAGACTCACACCATTCGCGGAAGATATAATAGAAGATTATCAGTGAGGATTCCGGCGCAACAGGTCGACGAGCGATCAAATGTTTACCATAAGACAATTATTAGAGAAAAAGTGGGAATATTGCGAAACTATACACCAGCTATTTGTGGACTTTAAGAAAGCGTACGACTCTGTCAACCGAAGGAAAATGTATCAAATATGTCTGAACGGAAGCACTGGAAAGGTCCGAATAGGCGGCAATGTAATTTCAACGGTACTCTTTAACTTGACGCTAGAGTATGTTGTTAGAAAAATGCAGGCTAGCGAGCTAGGCGCAACACTCAACGGAACAACGCAGATTTTAGGCTATGCGGATGACTTGGATATAGTGGGAGATAATGGTGAAACGGTGGCGAGAAACGCGGAAATCCTTATAAATGCGGCTAAAGACACGGGGTTAGAAGTGAGCGAATCGAAAACGAAATATATGATCATGGAGAAACTGGGCATTCGCGAAGGAGAGGGGGATCTCAGAGTCGGAAATTTCACTTTTGAAAAGGTTAGCGAATTCAGATATTTAGGTACAACTATAAATGATCGAAACGAAATTAAAGCCAAGATTAATACGAGGGTAGTTCAATAAATCTTTAGAATAAAGTATAAAAACAATTTTTTTTGGGTAAATTTTTTTTTATTTTTCAACATAATCTCCTTGGAGCTCTATGCACTTGGTCAATCGCTTTTTAAGTTTTTTTAATCCTTCAGAAAAGTGCGTTTTCGGAAGTTCCTCAAAATAAGCACTTACAGAGGCAATGACGTCTTCGTTGTCCGTAAATCTCTGTCCACCGAGCCATTTTTTCAAGTTTGGAAATAAGAAAAAGTCACTGGGGGCTAAATCTGGTGAATACGGTGGGTGTTCGACCAATTCGAATTTTAGTTCTTCAATTTTAGCCATTGAAACGAAGCATGTGTGAACTCGGGCGTTGTCGTGATGAAAGAGAATTTTTTTTCTCGCCAAATGTGGTCGTTTTTTTTTAATTTCTTCTTTCAGCTGCTCTAATAATGATGCATAATACTCACCAGTAATTGTTTTACCCTTTTCCAAGTAGTCAATAAGTATAATTCCACGTGCATCCCAAAAAACTGTAGCCATAACCTTACCAGCTGACTTTACGGTCTTTGCCTTCTTTGGAGCTGGTTCGCCTGTGGAAATCCACTGTTTGGATTGTTCCTTTGTCTCAGGAGTGTAGTGGTGTATCCATGTTTCATCTAAAGTCACAAATCGACGAAAAAATTCCTCAGGATTCCGACTTATGCGTGCCAAAAGAGCCTCAGAGGCGACCACTCTATTGCGTTTATTCTCAGCTGAGAGCAAACGCGGCACCCATCTTGCCGATAGCTTTTTCATGCCTAATTTTTCATGTAGAATTGAAACAACTGCACCTATAGATATCCTTGTGGCCTCAGCTAACTCACGCACTTTTAATCTTCTATCCTTCAACACCATATCGTGGATTTTATTGATGATTTCGGGAGTAGTTGCTTCTACGGGCCTTCCTGAACGTGGTTCGTCACTTATTGATGTACGACCACGCTTAAATTCATTTACCCAGTTATGAACCGTTGCTAAGGCAGGGGCAGATGTGCCATGAACTGAGTCCAATTCATTTTTTATCTCATATGGAGTTAAACCCTTTAAATGAAAATGTTTAATTACCGCTCTGAACTTGTTTTTTTCCATTTTTCTTAACAAGCAATTTTTTTTTTCAATTGGTTATAAAAACACGTAAACTCAGAAGATGTGGACTGTGACTACACCATATATCTAGTCGGGAGTGGTGCTGACTGAAAACAGATGATTTGGAGCGATTCGCGCGCCATCTGTTGGTCATTCTAAAGACTTATTGAACTACCCTCGTAAGAGACTTCATTCGGGTAATGCCTGCTTCTACGCTGTGAATAGATTATTTAAGTCAAAGCTGCTGTCGAAAAATGTCAAAATAAGGATATATAGGACTATAATAATGCCGGTAATCTTCTCCGGGTGCGAAACCTGGGCGCTCACTAAAGCGGAAGAAAATCGTTTTAGGGTATTTGAAAATAAGGTTCTGTGGAAAATATACGGGTCAAACAAAGATGAGGAAACTGGGGAGTGGAGGAAACTGCACAATGACGAGCTACATAATTTGTACGCGTCACCAAATATTAATAGAATAATAAAATCACGGATACTAAGATGGGCAGGACACGTGGTAAGAATGGGCAATGATCGTACGGCAGCGCGCATAATGAAAGGAAAACCGAAAGCAACGCGATCTCTAGGTAGACCTAGACGCAGATGGGAGCATAACGTAAAAGCAGACGTAACTGAAATTGGGCGGGAGGGCGCGAAATGGATGGGGTTGGCACAAAATAGGGAAACATGGAAGGCTTGCGTAGATGAGGCGATGAACTTTCGAGTTCAAAATGACACTTAAAAAAAAAATATATATCTCTTTCTTAATACTACCTCAAAAAGAATGTGCTCTTTTATCATTGATGGTTTAACAAAAGGTAATTTTTTACTAAAACTACAGAACGATAGGAATTGATCCTTATCACTGCAATTTTTTCTCTGTGCGTAATTTATTAAAATTATTTAAATATTTAAATTAGCTGTAATCAAATGTTAGTACATAGACTAACTGAATTCCTAATCATCTAACATTTTGTGAACGATTTGCCATCATAGATTTCCGAGATATAACCGTGTAAACTAAATATGACTTTTTTCATGTATAACAAAAGAAGGGAAAGAGCCTATCTTAAATTTGCGGTTGTAAAAGATAAGTAACTTTATGCTCTGTTTAATCCATTTACACTAAATTGATCATAATATTTCTAACATACCAGAAAACTCGAAAAACTAAAACTCAAAAATCCGAAGATCGAAAAATTGTCATAAAAAAACGAGTCGATGAATCTTTAAAATTATTTTTAATTTCGAATCTTGGTTAAAAGAAACGAAAAAAGTGAGCCCTGTTTGGTAAAAAATAACCGTGCAAAAATAAATAACCTTAAATATCTTGAAATACAAAAATTTTTTTGTGATCTGGGCAAAGAACTCGTTTAAGAAATAGTAAAGAGGTACCGTTTACGAATTTATATTCGGCTAATTAAATTATAAAAAGGCATACGAATTCGCTTAAGGTAAGATTCAAACCCAAGCTTGTTTTTGATTTTTGTCGGCAGGCGAGCATGCTAACCGTTGCGCTATCCTTCCTGCTTCGTTTCTAGTATATCTGCTATTGAACCTGCATTTCTCCTGACTAATCACATTATACACGTGACACTTCCAAGACCCCAGGAAACGACAACCTCGTCGTTTATACATAATTTTCTTCCGGATTCTTCTTTATTGCGGAAAAAACGTAGTTATATACCGTCTAGTTTTCCACCTAGGGACCAATTAAGCATCTACGACGATTACCTAGCGAATGCAGCCGAGAATCTGAGTCAATTGTAAAGGCTAGCAGCAATGGATTTAGTGCAATCCAAATACTGAACAAAGCACTACGACCGGAAATTGAACGTGAAACACTTTTGCGAGGGCGACATGGTGTACCAAATCAAAGAACCCCAGAAGGGTAAATTTGACGGCGAATACCTAGGACGTTTCGAGATTATTAAGGTAGACAATAAACATCATAACGTTACAATAACAATGACCAGGTGAACCTGCATGATGAAACTATAACGCTACAAATAAGAATTAATTAAGACTAAGTATAATAACATATAGAATAATATTGGAAATAAATATAGATAAATAACGCAAACAATAGCATATTATCGATAATAATTCCGAAATGTGTATTAAAATTGATGTAACCGATAATTTTTCGCGCTTCGGTAATATAGATAAATAAAAAAAAATGTAATTTTCTTTGGCCACGGCCCTCAGACGCAAAGGCGTCTAAAGTAAAGAGAGGATAAAAAGTATAGTTATATAATGTTTTTTTTTCTATAGTAAACGTATTACGATGAAGACGCCAATGCAGCCGCAATCTCCGCCAAATCCTACTCAATGCCAGACTCATTAGGAGCAGCCTCAGACGTGCCCTCCGGATGATCATCCCCATCCTTGAAAACTCCAAAGATATCAAAAGGATCGTCCTCGCGGGCAACAGGATGTTGACTATCCTCAGGCGACGGAGGAGGACGAAAGGCGCACCTTCTCACATATGGATGCCGGTCGTCCACTGACGGAAGTTTGCTGCAGCCGTAAAACGCGTGGCGGTAGAGCATATGAAGCCCGCTGCCGACATGCTGCATAAAGAGATTTGGCCAATATTGTCTCATTTATGGCAAAAAGGACAGCGGATGATACGACCGGTGCACCGATGGCACAAGGCGTGTGCATTCTCACATTGGAGAAACATCGGGTAGATGAAGTCCGCACAAATGGGGCAGGCAAACAGCTCTAAGATGGCGTCCTATACCAAATGTGTCGGCACAGTACCCGAGTCTCCAGTTGAACGGCCGGCCAGGTAAGGTAGATCCTGGAGTTGATGGAAGCCATTCTGAAACAAACAAAAAACAAAGAAATGAATTATAGACGAACATACACGTAAGTGAATTAAGGATAAAAAACACCTAATCGAATTCAGAGACCAAGGTAACGATACTTCCCTCGGAATCAGAAAGGATTGAGGAACGAGAAGGAGCGAATAATGAAGATTCGATATGCATGTCCATTTGTCAGGAGTAGGAGCTACTGGACACACGAGGTATTGGAATCTACATGGATAGGGTTCCGTGCCACTCATAGCCTCAAGAGCGAAATTACGAGTGGAACTCTTGTAGCTTCGGCACACTGAACAACAGAGAACTCAAGACCAACGGTATGAACAAAGCGCATGCCCGTTTTTGCACATGAAGATAGGTCGAAACATATATTCACAGCATACAGGACAATGCAAGCCATGCGATTGGTTCAGAGTCCACCGTTCACGGAGAGCATAAAAGTCGGTCCTCATCCATGGGGGTGGGACTGATAGGAGCAAAGAGGATAAGGATAGGGAACCTCCCGAAATACTCGGCGAGCCGTGAAAGGGCTCCGAGGAGGTAGGCGCACCGTCAATAACGGTAATCGCCAAGACGAGAGGTGCGTCAAGTCCATTCCCAGCCGCCGCATAGTGGTCCAGAAAACCTAGAAAATGATCGAAATTTCCGCTTAACCCAAATCGCACTCAGAAGAAATTTATTCAATCTATTCACCACGCTTTCGTTCTTAAGTAATTAAAAAAAAAATTACACAAGTCACATGTGGTAGAGAATTTAAAGAAACGCTTTAAAATTCAAGGTTTTCAGGTATACGAAGCCAAAACTAATGAAATCTAACAATATTATAGTAATTTCTTATGTATATTTTACCGTAGAATCCATTAAAATTAATCTTGAAAGCTCTCGAGCCATGTTTTTTATTGATATGTACTCAGTTTGTTAATAATTTATTATATAATAATCTATAAAAAAAATAACTTTAATCCGAGTATTTACTTTCGTATAAAATAATCGACTAGCTTTTGTGATTTGAATTCGCCAACTGTCACATTTAAGATGTATTTTGCTACATTTATCAAATATAATATTATATATTATTCATTACAATGTAACATATAATTTACAAAAAATATTAGGGTTATCTTAACATAATTAAATTAATGTAGATAAGGTACTACTGTACGTGATGCAAGGTACAGACTCATTATGTTTAGGTCTTAATTCTAAAATTTTTGATTGAAAGTAGACAAAGCAGTATTACTTGTAAAAGTCTTTTATTGTATTTTTCGACCATGAGATTCTTTAATTTTGAAACAATGAAAAAAAGAACAGAAAGCTTCCTTTTAAAAAAACAAAATTTTTATTAATTATAAACCCAACGCGCCTACAACAGTATCTCTAAGGAGACGTGGAAAAATGTAATTTAAACTAAATGTGTACTTTTAATAAAAAATTACCAGTTTTTAACCTAAACCACCATATTCAATATCAACACAGATACCAAATCTCAGCCTACCCGACCTCCATCAACTAGCACTGGTCAATTGGATTGGCCATATTTCAAGATATCATAACAATGGTAGAACAAAGCAAAAGGTCTAACGGAAACATGGCCCGAAAAACAAAAGTGATCTGGACATTTCCCAGAGAATAGATGAACGGAACTAGATAATGACAGAGCATGACATACGACAAAAGAATATAATGTATTAGATTAATTATTATTGAGAGAGAGAGAGAGAGAGAGAGAGAGAGAGAGAGAGAGAGAGAGAGAGAGAGAGAGAGAGAGAGAGAGAGAGAGAGAGAGAGAGAGAGAGAGAGAGAGAGATAATATGTATTTGTAAATATTTACAAAACATTTGATACATGTCTTTTCACTTAAAATTTAATATCATATTGTTACTTAACCTAAAATAATTGCACATATGCGACGTCAGGTACATAAAGTATTGCAAATAAATTCGTTGTCAAATAAAAGTCATGATCTCTACATCGTTCTTATTATATCTATCAGTCATTGGATAAATTGCATACATACATTAACAGTCGTTTTCATTCATACTAATAAATACATGCATACTCTTTAAAATTATTTTGTTGATTGATTAAAAATAAAATAAATAAATGAAAATACATAAATATATCAATGAATTTGAATTTAACTATACAAGATAAGTTATCACAAAAAATTAAACAAGTACGAAAATAGAAAAATCAACAATGACAATTAATCCAAGCATGCAAAATATTTATTGACCGCCACCTTGAAGACTTTCAATGATGGTAACGTTCGTAGATGTGAAGGGAGTGAATTCCACAAATGCGCACCTTGTACTTGAAAAGATCTTACTCCAGTTTCAGTACGCATCTTCGGAATATAGAGTTCTTTAACCTCACCTCTTACAGGGCGTTTCGATTCGTTCTTTTTGAAAAGCGGCTCGAGATAGACTGGCTCTTTTGTCCGAAGAACCTTGTAGATGGTTATCGCCATAAAAACGGCTCTTCAAGAGTCCACCCGAGTCCACTGTAATTGCTCCCTGTAAGGGGTGATGTGCTCATCCCTCCTAGCACCAATCACGTATCGCACACACGAGTTTTGCAGTCTTTGCAGCCGGCTACGAAGTTCGAGTGACGCATCCAAATACACCAGAGAGCAGTAGTCGAGATGCGGAAAAACAAGGGACATTGCTAAGTGCTTGCGCAGATCCTGAGTGGTATACTTTCTAAAAAATCTCAAATTATACAGTACTCTATTAACTTTTTTTGCGACCATGTCCACGTGTGGCTTCCACGTGAGTTTAGAATCAAGTATAACACCCAGGCTTGTGACGGTCGGCGAGAAAGGAACAGAGACGCCATCTCCCAGACTGATTTCCGGCAAACCTTGTGACTCAAGACTATTTATGAATTTACAAGAGCCGAAAATGATAGCTTTAGTCTTGGTCTTATTCAGTCTGAGTAATGCACCATCTGCCCAATCAGTAACCGCTTGCGCAGCACAACCCAATATCTCCACCCCTTCGTCGATGCTGTCAGAGTGGATCTGGATGTAGATCTGAAGGTCGTCGGCGTATAATATATGTCTCACTCGTCGCGGGTCGTCCGTTTTTAATTCCTTATTAAGCTCGACAAACAGTTCTTTTATGTCATTGATTTACAGACAGAAGAGCAAGGGCCCTAACACAGATCCCTGGGGCTCTCCAAGATTTGTTGACAACCAAGGTGACTTGGTGTCAGAGCGTTCAACGACAGGTTGTTTTCTCCCTAAAATGTACGATTTAATCCAGATTAATGCATGCCTGGAGAACCCCAGAGCTCGCAGCTTTGCTAAGAGCTTAGCTGGCGAGATTGTGTCAAAAACCCGCTACCGCAAGTATAACATCTGCTAGCCCGATAGGTTTGAATTTAAACCCATCGTCACTGGCAGATGCTACTAAATTCTCAATTGAGGTGGGATCCTCATTTGTTGAGATTGAAACTCCCGCAAAATGGGTGTTAAGTTCCTCCGCCGTGAACCCGCGCAACCCTCCTCTGGTTTTGGGTAGGAGTCCCAAATTGCGCAACTCTTTCCAGATATCACTCTGTTTACGCAGCAGTTTTCCTTGGTAATACGATATCCGTGCTTGCTCACTTCTAAATAAAGATTCATTGCGCAATTTAACAAACTCACTGTGAAATCGCCCATCGCCAGTCCTTTTGTATCGTCTGTACGTGGCGTCTCGTTTTTTGTTTAATTGATAAATTTCATGATCAATCCAGGGTGGACTGCCTTTGCGAGGGTTGACTCGCTTCAATGGAGCTAAGTTGTTAATCGCATTTAATAAGTTGGAATTAAGGCAGTCCAACGCTGTATTTAAGTCGACATCTTGTTCGTAAAAAGCTGACCAATCATAGCTCGATAAAAGGGACTGCAACTCCTGTGAATCTAAACTTTTGTAGTCCCTATATGTGAAAGGAGTATCACACAAAGTAGGAGCTCGGACGTTTATGGCCAGATCAATGACGTTGTGTTTGCTAGGCCAGGTCGGGGCACAAATTTGTCATTATCTAATATCACAGTTTGTTTATATCACAGTTCCATAACAATTTCTGAAAGTGTACTCATTCTTACATACACGTACATCCATCACGTCACAATTTAAAAACAATTACAATTCAGCCGATATATACACTCATCACACACGCAGATAAATTTACTCTTTATTAAAATATACTCTTTATATTTTGTACATTACAACATATTTCACGACTAAGAATAAAAAACACGGGAGAACGGATAAATTAAAAGAAAAAACATAAGAAGATACAATAAATAAATAAATAAATAAATAAATAAATAAATAAATAAATAAATAAATAAATAAATAAATAAATAAATAAATAAATAAATAAATAAATAATTAAATAAATAAATAAATAAATAATTAAATAAATAAATAATTAAATAAATAAATAAATAAATAAATTGTCTGAAATTCATTTAACTATATGATATAATGTAACGTTTCGGACTACTGTAATAAAAATTTGAATATCAATTGGACTATATTGTGTATATGTCACTTCCGTTCTATTGCCTTTTCGGCAGTCGCCACGAGGATTGCGAATTGCTGCAGAGATTTTGGCTCCAAGAGGAGGTTTCTTGCAAACAACCCGTTTCACCAGACGACCAGGAATGTGAGGAACACTTTCTACACACTCATTCGAGATCAGCTGATGGAAGGTATATATTAAGATTACCTTTTAAAATTGTTAATGTGCCTTCTTTAGGTGATACTTATCAAGCTGCGCTTAAATTATTGAATCGAATGGAGAGACGTTTTGAAAGGGATCAAGCATTTAAGGAAGCTTATCATGCCTTTATGCTTGAGTATATAGAGCTTGGACACATGTATCTCGTTTCAGATAAGGATCCAGATGAACCTCTGGATATATCTCGTTGTTGTTTTTTGCCTCACCATGGTGTGTTGAAAGAGAGCAGCGCAACTACAAAACTGCGCACAGTATTTAATGGTTCCTTGAAAACTAAAAATGGTTCTAGTTTAAATGATTGCCTTCATATCGGTACTAATTTATTACCTGATTTAGCTTGTCTCGTTCAATCCTGGCGTAAGTACAAATATGCTTTCGTTGCTGATGTTGAAAAAATGTTTAGACAGATTATAGTACATGATGATGACCAACATTGGCAGTTAATATTGTGGCGTTTTGATACTTCTGAACCAGTTCAAATTTATAGGTTATCAACTGTAACGTATGGAGTAGGTTGTAGCCCATTTTTAGCAAACAGGACTATAAAACAGCTAGCTGATGATGATAAGGAGAGGTATCCTTTAGGCGCGGAAATTTTGAAAAATGAAATTTATATGGATGATGTTTTGTCAGGAAGTCATTGCCTAGAAGATGCTAGGTTTAAACAAAATGAAGTGATAGAATTGTGCAAGGTGGGCGGTTTCACCCTGCGCAAATGGCTCTCAAATGATTCATCGTTATTAACTTGCTTGCCTAGTAATGTTCTTGCTGCAGAACCAAGCATCTTATTAAAAAATGATTTATCATTTGCAATATTAGGGCTTAAATGGCATCCAGTAGAAGATTCGTTTCATTTCGATATAAATATTGATAGCAATGTGGTCGATTGGACAATGAAACTTGTCCTTTCTAAAGTTGTTAGATTATTTGATCCGCTAGGATTGATAGCTCCTGTCATAGTTACAGCTAAGATATTTTTGCAGAAGTTATGGCTCTTAAAGCTAGATTGGAATGATTCTTTGCCTGATAGTGAAGCCGACCAATGGAGAGATTGGTATTATCAGTTGCCTTGTCTTAGTAAAATAGAAATTCCTCGATGGATAGGTTTCATGCCCAGTTTCATATCACTTCAACTTCATGGATTTGCAGATGCCTCTAAATCTGCTTATGGGGCCGTGCTTTACTTGAGAAAAATTACAGATTCATCAATTTCGATTGCCTTGCTTCAATCTAAATCTAAAGTAGCTCCATTAAATACTCTAAGTATACCACGTTTGGAATTATCGGCTGCGCATTTACTTGCCAAACTAGTTAATCGAATTCTGCTCTTATTTGCAGCTAACAAACCTCAAATATTTTTATGGTCAGATTCTTTAGATACCTTGCATTGGTTGAAGGAAATTCCATCGAAATGGCCTACCTTTGTTGCCAATCGCTGCGCAGATATCCACAATCTTGTGCCTGAAGCCCGATGGTCGCATGTCCGCTCTGAAGACAACCCGGCGGATCTTGTTTCTCGAGGAATTAAACCGTCTGAGTTAAAGGAGGCACAGATTTGGTGGAAAGGACCTAATTGGTTGTCCAAGACTCTTGGCCTCATTCTTTATTGCAGACTTTCTCAAACGTAAGTTTTTCTACCAATGTACAATGTTCTTTAGTTTCCTCGGTGGTAGGAAAATCAGATTTAGCTGATAGTACTACAGTAGGTTTGGATTTTGCTAAAATGAAAGATCAATTTATTTGGAAATTGTTAAATGATTGTTCTTCTTTATCTAAATTATTGAGAGTTATGGCTTACATTTTAAGATTCATAGATATCGCTAGAAGTAAGATTAATCAACTTAATAGCCAGTCATCAATACTTGAACAAAATTGGTATAAAATTGAAATTGCCGACTATAAAGGGGTTTTGTCTGCCACAGAAATTTCTAGAGCTCGTTATACTTGGATTTATCTAGTGCAACATTTGCATTTTTCAAGGGAATTTCATTTATTAAGGCAGCAAAAGCCACTTCCAAACACTTCGTGCCTAGTAAGTTTGAATCCATTTATACAACAAGGTTTGTTGTTAGTAGGTGGACGGTTGAAACATTCATTGTTGTCTTTTGACCAAAAACACCCTGTTATCTTGCCTTATGAAGGTAAATTTACGGAACTTGTTATTCAAGATTGTCATGCGCGTACTCTTCATGGAGGCGTACAACTCACATTATGTACACTTAGGAATCAGTACTGGTTGATTAAGGGAAGACAGCGAGTCAAGTCGAGTATACACAATTGCCTTACTTGTACTCGTTACAGAGCCACGCAGAATTATCAACAAATGGGCAATTTGCCATCTCCTAGAGTTGTGCCTAGTCGACCGTTTAGCCAAGCGGGAGTTGATTTTGCTGGCCCATTTCATATTCGCACCTCTCCAGGAAGAGGTTATAAATCATATAAAGGATATATTTGTGTTTTTGTCTGCCTTAGTACTCGAGCTGTTCATTTGGAAGTAGTCTCTGATTATACAGCTGCAGCGTTCCTGGCCGCCTTTCGACGTTTCACTGGTAGACGAGGTCATTGTAACTTACTACTCAGTGACCAGGGAACTACGTTTGTGGGAGCTGACTCGGAACTTAAGGATATGTACAAGCAAAGAACTACGCACTGTCAAGAATTGTCGTCTACATTGGCTAAAGACGGAACTGCATGGCGCTTTAACCCTCCAGATGCGCCTCACTTTGGAGGCATTTGGGAAGCGACTGTAAAATCCACTAAGTATCACATACGTCGTGTTATTGGCGAGAATAAATTAACGTATGAAGAATTTGCCACATTACTCTGTTAAATTGAATCGTGCCTAAATTCTCGTCCTCTTGTGCCTATGTCTGATGATCCCGCTGACCTACAACCACTTACTCCTGCACATTTTCTTATTCACTCCTCCTCTTATATTGTTCCAGAGTCTGGTTGTACACAGGTCAACATTCCTGCCTCTAAATGCTGGCAAATCATTCAGCAAATGACGCAGAATTACTGGCGACGCTGGTCTCAGGAGTACCTGCAAGCTCTACAGAAAATAGATAAATGGAGAAATCCTAAAAAACCAGTTCAAGTTGGTGATCTGGTCATCCTGCGCAGTGAAACTACTCCACCAGCATAATGGCCACTAGGGAGGATTTTACAAGTATATACAGGTGACGATGGCTTGCCTAGAGTAGTCACAGTTCGCACTGCTGGTACAACATTGAGAAGACCAGTTACTAAGTTAATTATTTTGCGACAAGAAGATTAGAATTTAATAATAATTGTTTTAATTTCGCTTAATTTTATTCTTTCAATTGTTAAAGTTATATGAATTGTTGATTATTTATAGACTAGAATCTACTCTTAAATTAGTAAAAAAAAAACGAATGAGTGCCATTGTACTATTGTTAATTAGTATCTTCTGCAAAGATAGGTGGGCGGAATGTCTGAAATTCATTTAACTATATGATATAATGTAACGTTTCGGACTACTGTAATCAAAATTTGAATATCAATTTGACTATATCGTGTATATGTCACTTCCGTTCTATTGCCATTTCGGCAGTCGCCACGAGGATTGCGAGCGAGGCACACCTATTTAGGCATAGTCTTACAATAAATTCTAGTCACAGCATATTTGATTGTTATCTTCATTATTATCCATCTACAATTTAACGTAATAATAAACATAAATAAATAAATAAATAAATAAATGTTGTGCTCGGAGCCGAAAATGATCGCTTTTGTTTTGCCGACATTGAGTCGCAGTCCGGATGCTTCGGAGAGAGAGAGAGAGAGAGAGAGAGAGAGAGAGAGAGAGAGAGAGAGAGAGAGAGAGAGAGAGAGAGAGAGAGAGAGAGAGAGAGAGAGAGATATTATCTGGAGCATATTATACTACTAATAAACCACTTAGACAACTTATCTGCCACGTGTAATTATTCCAAGTCACCTTTACAATAATCTCGCTAATCTTTGGATTAGCGACGCGCGGAATCAGAACCCGACATACTAAAAACGTTACAGAATTGTACGATTAATCTTATTAATTATTCGATCTCAAATAATCATTCGAGAGGATTGATTGTCAATTTTTAATATATTACAATTATAGTGGTTACATATCTTCTACTAACCTTTTTGTTAATATAAGTTTCTTACAACTTGTATAATATTGTAATACAAGAAGCAACTTCCACTTTGAATGACTAGTTAAAATTAACTCATTATATGCAGGTTAAATGGGGGTTAAAATTTTCACTACATCTATCTAAAAAGTTGTTCATTCTGCAAGAAATTATTGGCAAAAAACTAGCAAAATTCGTTTCCTTTTTACGCTAAATAACCAACGATTTATTGTTTAATGGATATTTTATGCTACTTAACGGGTAACACCATTGTAGAAATTTCAAAAAATCGATTTTTTATTGGCTTAAAACATGCTTTGAACCCTCTAGAATATGGTACAATAGGTCCCATCCCGAAAAAAAAATTTTATTTGAAATTTCGGGACATATACCGACCGTTTTCAGCCGCTCCGAAATGGCCGATCAGTTACCGGCGAGAGGTATGTACCTGATGAGAAGGACCGCCTTATGGCTTGCCTATTGTTCGCAAACTTCCCTAATGCTCGTATAGATGTCGATCTTAAGCTATTATGAGTCAGTTAGGCTAGTTTCAAAACAAAGTACGTTAGTGTAGGGTCTGTGTATCGTAAGAAAACGACGCTCTCATTTTCGCTTTCGAAACTATATTTTTGTGAAAGTTTTAATTATTTATTATTACGTTGAGCAAAATGGAAAAAGAAAAAGTGTACGCAGGAAGAAAATGCTCGAAAAAATACTGTCCAACACGGCATCGGAGCCGTAAATCAACGAATCGTCCGATGAATCGATACGAAGGTGAAGGTGATTCCAGTGACGTCAGTGCATCGGCAAAAAGCTGAAGACATCCGAGGACGATTTCGATGTAAATTATACATTTGGATACCGAATCATTAACTTTTTGGCAGTATTTTCTGCAATTTCCGAGCATGTCAAGTGTAAAACGTACGGTTCTAATATAACTTTTCATGAAAGAAGTTCTCGGGGCCTGGGCTTCAAAATTGTGATTGTTTGCCCAAAGTGTCCAGAAATTGTTATATCTAACAGTAAATTTATAAAAAATGTATATGAAATTAATCATCGGATGGTGTTAGCAATGAGACTGATAGGAGTAAGACTGATTGGAATGATGAAATTTTGTGCGTTTATGGAATTACCACGTCCTGTTTTCCAATCTTTCTACGATAAAATACTGAATCTCATTTCAATAGCAACATCAACAGTTCGAGATAACAGTATGAAGCAAGCTGGACAAGAGGAGACGAAAGAGCGAAGAAAATGGTCAATCTCAAAGGATTACCGTTTCAGGAGATAGTTCTTGGAGGAAACGAGGATATTCATCGCTTTTTGGAGTTGTAGCTTTGATTGGATGGCTTACTGGAAAAATCGACGATGTGACTGTAAAATCTAAATATTGTAAGTCTTGCAAGCACTGGAAAAATAAAACAGAAACATCTGAATACGAAAAATGGTATGCATCACACGCCGATTTATGTCAAGCAAATCATGAAGGTTCATCTGGTAAAATGGAGGTAGATGTGGTTATTCAAATGTTTTCTCGTTTCGACAGTTTCTACGGCCTAAAGTATGTGAATAATATTGGTGATGGTGACAGCAAGACTTTCAAAGGCATACTGGATTCTAAACCGTACATTAATTTTGAAGTACAAAAAAAAGAGTGCATCGATCAATCAATACGGTCAACAATCAATCGATCAATACGGAAGAATCCAAATTGCATAGAGAAAATGAGGAATGAAATCTGGGCAACTCTGTATCATAAAATATCGACCGACGACAATCCTCAGCATGATAATTGTTCAGATTCCTGATGTGCCTGGAAAATCGCACAAGCTGACGGTTCGTTGGACACGTTTCATCATGAACCGCCACTTCCTAAAGAAGTTTGCGAAGCCATTAAGCCTGTTTATACAGAGTTGAGTCGAGATGAGGTGCTGCACCGTTGCTTAGGAGGTAATGCTCAGAACAGCAACGAAAGTTTCAATGCCACCGTTTGGAACTTGGCTCCGAAATCGTACTCGAGTGACAAGAAAGTTCTGGATATTTCCACTTATATTGCAGTGTTTAATTTTAATGATGGCCTGAAATGTGTCCTTCGAATTATGAAAGCTCTGGAGATGGATATAGGTCTGCAGGCTTACAATTTTTGTTGTGAAGCCGACGATAAGCGCATCGGACACGCTGAGCGCTCTCTGTCCGACGCAGCGAAAGATGCGCCATCGAACATAAAAGCGATAAGAAAAGAAGACGAGAAGGAGAATTTGCATTTGGAAGGGCAGCTTTATGGTGCTGGCATTGCAGGCTAACGGTAAAAAAATTACTTTAAATGATTTTCCCATTTTTTTACGTCTGAAACTGATTTTGAAACTTTAAGTTGATTTTTCTCGAAACGAGTTTTTCTTAACGGGCACGCAGCATAACTTGAACAGTTTTCATCCGATCTATTTGAAATTTTAACCATATCTTAATTATTATATTTCGAAGAGAATCACATACGCAATTTTTAATAAATTGATTTAAACAATTTTTATAAACAAAAACGTGCTTTTGTTTTCATGAACATTTTTAATCTATTTTCAATTCACTGCCAAATTTGCAAAAATCAATATTTTCAAAATCTCCTTCACAAGCTATTAACATTAAAAATAAGTGGATTTTTATTGTTCCAGGCTGAAATGTGCGATTGGTACACTGCGTGCCGCGGAGCGCTTCCGATGCAAGAGGCCTCAAGAGATCGGCTATAAATCAGCCATTTTGTATTTTTTTTGCTCAATTTTTTTTAATATACTATAATATTAGACTAATAATATATCCAAATATCACTTCTTTATAACCTTTCTTTACATTAAAAAAAATACTCAAAAAACGCTTTTTTCGCTTTTACTGTGGTGTTACCCCTTAACTTATTACACTTACATATAATGGGAAATATTTTTCCGGTATGCATTATTTTTAGATTTTTATAGTTGGTTCGAATAACTATCGATCCGGTAGATTTCTGTAGTATCTGAGAGTTTTATTCTCTTATCTTATTATATAAACCTATGATGTTCATAAAATGGGGCGTATTTCTTTATATTGGAATCGTTATAATTAAGATTAGGAATTAGTAAAATTCTACTATTTATTCGACTTCTAAGTAAATGTAGATTTAGTAGCTAAAATCTATTCTATATTTATAACAATAACAAAAAAATGGGGAATCAATTGTATGAATTCTATGAAATCATATATTATTGTGGTGTTGTCTTCTAATCAAAGTGGTCTATTCCCTCAATAGGATAGAGCGGTTCTTATTGGATGCCTTCAAGAACCCATACAAAAAGATAAAAAATCACAAATAAAATGTTTAGGTTGAAACTTTTAACAAAATTGTAACTCATTTGTTTACAGTTAAGCTAATTTGAGTAGTAACAATAAAATTGCTATCTTGTATCATTATCGTCGCAATTTATTTATATTGTAGTTTGTTAACTTTATTGTAAAATAATGTTTATTATATTATTTGTATAGTTTATATTGTAGCCAGTGAATAGGTTCAATCCTAAACTGATTATGAATATTGATAATAAATCGTTATTAAGTAAGCTTACTTCGTAGTTTTATATATTCGTTATTTTATATGTAATAGCAATATATGAATGTGTTAATGGTCAATTTTTAATCTATACGTGTATATCTACAATATCCTAGAGTATTACAAATATTATGACTATTCTAACGGACTTATATCCCACCAAGTAAATTCTGTATATTTTCAAAAGAGCTTAAGTCCATGGACACACTTGAAGTGATGTATTATTGAACAGTTATAAAGTAAAAGTTATAAATCGAATGTACACTGTAATATCAGTGTTATTTGTCATTATTATGATGCAATTTAAATGTCATTGTTGTGGTGCAATTTAGAGGCTATTTGCCATCTCAGCTGCCTGGTCGGAGGCGGGGACGGTGAGTAAAACCTTTCCACGCAGCTCTGCTGCAGCTTGATGTCGTCCGTCGGTGGGGGCAGCGGGGAGAATCTCCACACTCTTTCTGCAGCTTGACGCGCTACCTGCCACAGCAGGGGGGAGTTGCCGTGCTCTCTCGCACCTCTGCTGTAACTAGGCAGGTAACAGCGCGTTCCGGGTACTACCGCTACCGTTATCGGTCGCTCGGTATAGCACAGCTTCGGCGTGTCTGCGGCTCGTTCGGGCGGGTGCAATCTCGCAATCTCGAACGTTTGCATCCGAATGGCACCTGGCTCCTCTCGATCCGCCGTACCTAAAACTTTTCTACATCGATTAGATCAACGGGACCCCCGGGAAAGATGCATACACATATTAACAGTGCTATCACGATAAAACCTATTGTTGCGTGTAGGTTCCTTGCTTTTTTATTCATGTCTTCGTTGATTGCACTATCTATGATGCTAGATAAATTCTGAACGCTCGAAAAATTGGCCAAGATTGTGTGTACGTCTAGATTTATCCTCGCGAATGCTATCTCTGACGACAGTATTCTAAATTCTCTCGCTGTCGAGATTCTCGCATTACTCGTGTGCGCTGTGCATCCCGGTTTTAACCTCAGTATACCTATGCCATTAATTTCGTATGTACTTTGCACTGCCCTGTGACATTGTACAAAGATAATTTCCGCGCTAGAAGTTGAAAAAACCCATGAATTGGTTTCGTGCTAGCGCATCCAATATGCATCATTCAGCTGCGTAATCTTTATATTGCAATCCGCAATATTTAATGACTTGTCATCTACCGAGAACTTGATCTCGCACGGGGCGCTTCTTTTAATTTCCCTAACGGGCTTTGTGTTTTTACACACGTGCAGATTGTCAAGTATCTTGCATTTATTTAAATTTTCTGCCGAAATTGGCATATATGGTTTTCTATCTGAACTTATTGCAAAATAGTGCGACTCAGGCCAGATATAAGCAAATGTGTTCATGTTATTTAAGGAGTGTTGCCTAATCGGAATTGCAGATGACTTATGCAAGACGAAAACCTGCAATTCTAGTAAAGGTATAAATAAGTGCTATACCAATTGAAAGTTTGAAAAAAGTATCGAGAGATCTGAAACTCTCACAATTTTCAAGATTGACGTGGACTTATCAGTCACCGGAAATCGCGTGTCGCTGACCGTGTCTTTTGCCAGCGACGCGGAATTTTTTATTAAGCTCGGTGGCATGAAACGCGGATGTACAATGCCTTGGGATGCATACAAGACTACATCCGTAATGATTTCTGTTTCTAGTTTGTGTTGCAGAATGTCTTCATTTAGCATTTCTACGGCCAACTTCATCATAATGACTTGCCTATTACAGTCTTGAGAAATAGAGATATTTTTCACTAAAATTTCTAGATTCGACATCTTACTATCCGTAATGTCGAATCGCGCACTTCTGAATTCCGTTAGATTGGCCAGCAATTTGGCCGTTTGTCTGATGTCGTTTGAGACACTGTTAATTAAATTTTTTAACTAGATTTCCGAATTCTCGTCGAGCGTGCCGAATAAAAAGCGGCTAATCTTGCCAATGACCGGGAGTATCGATCTGCGACCGCGCGATCCCGCTGTTGCTTTACGACCCAATCGTAAATCAGGAATCAATTCCTGTTTGTTTTAACGCGTCTTGTATTTGGTCAAATGCGTTACTTAAAATTTCCTTGTATCTACATCCGTTTAAAATACTCGCGCACTGTTCCCACACCTCCGTCCATATCTTAGTTAGTTTTTCGCTCGTTAGGAAATACGTCGCCAAGTCTATCTTCAGTCCGTACTGGATGTAGCCAGCGGGGCTATCTTGTCAGAAATTAATCCCGGATTATCCATTAGCCTTTCGATAAAGGGTGCCGACTCCGCTTGACCCTGCCTCAAAAGTCTGCAACAAAATGTCGAGAAAAAAAGAGCGGTCAATGATATGCATGACTCACTTAAATAGGTTATAATCTAAAATCGCCCAAATGCTTAAAATTATTTTAATATTAATTAATGCTACGGCCAGTGTGAATCAGGCTTAACGCGAAGTTTAAATGCGAGCGCGCGGTAACGCGATATACAGCCAAGTACGCGGCGTAACGTTGTCGCCAGAGAACTCGGTGTTGTTCACAGCAGCGCGCACTCGCATCCTACGGCAGAGGTATGCGGGATGTACGCTACACTGTTATCACTCGTAATAGGATGCCTAGGCTAGCCGACTTTGCGCCGGCCGAATAATGCGTCGTATAGAGGACGTATTATACTCGAGAGTTATACGTTTTAATTTCTTCAACGTTAAGGGTTTTAGCACGCGTAGGAGGCGAAAACGTCTGGTTCACCTAAGCGCGTTCGTTCTAGGGCACACATGATTCATATTTTCTTCTTTTTTTGAGGACAGCCGCACGGCGCACGGAGTATCGAGCCATGAGCCGTACTTTTATTACTACGTGCGGATGAACGAACATCGCATCATCCGGTATATACGATTTGGGCTTGGCGTGCATTGGCGTGGTGGAAAATCACCCATAATGCGCGCCTGCTAAGCAGCTGAGAGAGTTGTTTAGCGCTTGTACAGCGCGGCGGGGCGGGGGCTGAGCTGCTAAGGTTGCAGGCCGGTCCTTATCGCCATCGGAGACAAAAATTTACTTTTATGTAGTAAGCATTATTATATTTTTCTTCGTCACGTTCCGATTGATTTCATGCTAACTTCATGATTAATTGATTAACTTAACTTGTTTTCTGAAACTCCGTTACAGCGTAAGTTACAATATATATTCTTCTACAACTACAAATTGAGCTTGCTGGGCCAAATGACTATATTCCATTTGTATTATTTTTGCGTAAAATCTGTACTGTTTTTAAAACTCTGATTAATTATAATTAATTTTTTTGGTATCGGAAATTATTAAATTGTTCGCCTGGATAGGGGCGGAATGTGTTACGATGAATATTCTTCTAAAACTGTATCTCGTATTTGAGAATTTGGATTTATTTAAGTAAAATTGAGCTTGCTGGGCCAAATGATTAAATTTTACTTACTTCTTGTGTAAAATTTATATTGGTTTAAAATTCTGATTGATCATAATTAATTTTCTTTTGTAGCGAAAATTATTAAATTTTTGCCTGTGTAGAGGCGTAATGAGTTACAATGAATATTTTTCTAGTAATTGTATCTTGTATTTGACAATTTTGACTTCTTTAAGTGAACTTGAGCTTGCTGGGCCAAATGATTAAATTTTACTTAATTTCTTCTTGTGTAAAATTTATATTGTTTTGAAATTCTGATTGAAGATAATTAATTTTCTTTTGTATCGAAAATTAATAAATTGATTGCCTGGAGAATGGCCGAATGAGTTACGAAAACTAATTTCAGCTGGATTGTTGGATTAATCAACAGTACTGTCCTTGTAGTGTTTTATAACTATCTCATGCGATGCTCGACTTATAAAAATTTGATACGTTCGTGGGATCGCCAAAAGAAAAATTATAAAAAAAGAAAAGGGCTAACCTCGCTCTCTGCCACGCTCCTAGATTTGCATGTTCAAATGTTGGGGTGGGTCCTTCATAGCTTAGGCCCTTTTCAACTTATCAAGGTTGACAATTTTAATTATGCCGCCATTTCTTATTTTGGCCTTCTTAAGTTCATGGTTTATTTTAATTATCTCATAAGGGTCCTCACAATCCTTATCATATTTTCCCTTTTGAGGCTCCTTTAATCTATAGACAATTTCTCCCTCCCTGAAATGCAGAACATTGAGTTTCCGATCGTAATAGTACTTCGATCTATATTTCGCCTACACCAGGTTTAACGCTGCTTGTGTTTGCATTATAGAGAGGTTGTGGATTAGGCCTGAGATGTATTCGCCGTAAGTTACAAGTTGTTCTCTTGGGGGAAAGCTAAAAGGAGTTCTCGCTTTTTGGCCGAATACCAACTCATACGGCGTAAAGTCCGAGGAGTCGTGTTTCGCGCAGTTGTATGCGTGCTGACATATGGGCACCCATTCACTGCACTTGTCAACCTTTTCTATGTATTTCTTCAAGTACTCAGTCAAAGTGTCGTGCATGCGTTCGATTGCGCCATTTGACTGAGGGTGATACGCCGTAGTGCAATACTTGTCTATTCTGAAAATGTGGGCAAATGCATTTAGCATTCTGATTAAAAAATGCGTGCCCTGATTCGACAATAGGGCCATTGGAGGGCCAAAATAGCATATCACCTTGTCCGTGAATGCTCGTGCCACCTCGAGTGCCGTGACATTCTTGACCGGGATAAAGACGCAAAATTTGGTTAAGCAGTCCTGGACCGTTAGTATATACTTAAAACCTTCTGGAGAGTCCTTGAGAGGACCATAAAAATCTATGTTCATCTTTTGAAATGGTCTGGAAAGCGTGTCCGTGATAACAAGAGGCAACCGCGTTTTTACATGCACCAGCTTGTTTGTTTGACAGGATACACAGTCCAGGACAAATTGCCGCACATCTGACCGCACGTTGTGCTAGTCATAATCTGCTGCGATTTTACTGTATGTCTTATTTATCCCCCTATGCGGTCCGATGGCCGCTACATGATACTCCTTGAGTAATATATAGCGATACTGTACTGGGGGAATTAGTAAATTGTTTAAGTATAAAACGGCTGTTATGGGTAGTTCCTCAAATACGGTATCAAATAGATCAACAAAAGATGCCCATTCCGATAAGGTGAGAATGGCCAGGTCTCTTGTTATGCCAAAGGAGGCAATATTATTTAAACATAGATGATTTTTTAGGGTTCTCAAGCATTTTGCGAGGACAGATTTTAGTGGCCGCTCGTCCAAATAATTTTTTACAAATAGTCCAATCACATTTACATCCCTGCATTTGGTAGCACAAATGTTACCATCCTCATGCTTGGACTCCGTGATATCAGAGGCTTTAATGTATTGCCTCTTGATCAGCACATCCAGCATTTCAGTATTGAGAAGACCGTCTGCTACTAGCAAGCACACTATGTTTTCTCTATGGTAAAATGGGTGCTCACTGACTGATTTCAAATGACTAAAAGGGGGCGGTTCTTGCCCGTCGGGGAGAGCCCAGGGTTGTTTTTCACTCGGAGGCCTAACGCTCCTTACCAAGCTTTTATCAAGAACATTAGTGTGCGCATGCGCTCTAATTTATCTGTCCCGCACGCTCGCCACCTTTGCTTGCGCCGTAGCATTGCTGTGCCTGCTGTCGACGGAGGGGGGGGGGGGGAGAGGGGTCGCTCGTGCTCTGCCCTGACTGCAAGCCTTCGCCAGCTTCGTCAAGCGGCGGCGAGCCATCTCCCGATTGTCCATCCGCGTACGGCTCCTCAGCTGTCTTATCGCTTGCGTTCTGCATAGAACGACTACTTGGCTGTATTTAAGACGGACTCACTGTATACATAGGGAGTATAATGCCTGCGAAACAAATGCAAGTGAATATAGCTTTCTGACGTATTCACAATCACGTGGCAGAAATCTATACCCACTGTTTCCAATTCATGATGTACGCATATATTTTGCTGGAACTCTTGTGCAAAAATATATGCGCAATTTACGTTTCCGTATTTTGTCTTGGATGATAAGATTTCCTTCACCTGAACAGTGTCGCCACACGTTGGGAAAGCCGGAGAATTCAACAAACGCTTGCGCAGCTCTGTGGCCGTCATATTCAGTTTCAGCAGCTTAATAAGCGAAAAGAATAAGCAGTTTCTCGGCGGATCTGCGGGGATATCTGTGTCATGAACCAAGACTGCGTGTGGATCTGCGCACCACTCTCTTGCTTCATACGCAAGAAGGTCCCCTTTGTATGACGACACCGAGGATTTTAAATCCTCTGCTTTTGTCGCTACCCAAGTCAGCATTGCGGGGTACATAATCAAAGTGGTCAGATACCGCTTGAGCATACGGGCCTTCACCAGGAAAAACATATTTATCCTGGCTATTCCCCTTAGTTAGATCAATCAAGGACCCATTGAGATTATCAACACCCCCTGCTGCACCTATTGCGGGGGTACCGACATCCGAAATATGCTTCGATAAATCAAACATCGATACACTCATCGGCTCCTCACAACCATTTCGAGTGCCACTGACTGTCGATCCGACACGGACGGTGGCGGCTTCCTCCTCTTGCCGAGTAGATGCTACTCGCTCAGCATACGATGTTTGAGGTTTTTTCCTGCCACAATCCCTGCGCACAATATTATTGAAATCCGGGGCTGTGCCAGGTTCGGTCTCTGCTTCGCACAGATTAATCTTCATGGCATTCCTGCCCAAAACTTCGCGCTCGACAATATCCACTGTTAAACGAGTGCGCAGTTTAGCTGCTAAATTCCGCAGTGCCGATTTCTGAGGCGATGTGGACTCGGGAGTCATTTTACTCGCCGCAGGTTGGATTGGCGGCGGCGCCTCAAGTGCCTTTGCGTGCAGCTCCAGCAAGGCGTCGCCTGCAGGCTCGCGTGACGTCAGGGTTGCTTCCACATGCACTGACGGCGGAGTGTCGGCTGCCCACTCCTGCAGCTGTGTCGATGCACTGCCCATTATCTCATGCATGATAACACTCATCATAGAGCGTGCTGGCGTCAAGACTTGGGTTGCTTGCGGTCTGCGCTCCGTAATGACTTCCAGCGGGGCAAAGTTTTGAGTTTTCATCTCTTATTCAAGGTCTGCTGCTTGAGTGGCATTATATTTTTGCCCTGCTGCTTGCGTAACTCGGCTAACTCGGTAGCTGGCGTGCTAGTTATTTTCACGCCTTTTCTCAATCCTTTTTCTTGGCGTAAATGAGCCAATTTCTTATCTGTTTGTGCTCTGCTGACAATGGGGTCATCGAGACCGTCGGCAGGTTTAACACCGTATGGCTGATGACGACTAAATTTTTTCCAGCGGCTCGCTTCCTCTTCTTTTTATTAGAGAGCCAAAGGTTATTTGTAATATCCCCGAATGATTCTTCAGAGTCCGATATTACAACCGTCCGCTTCTGTTCTTTGCCGTCTTCTCCCTTGATTATAAGCGAACTCTGTCGGTGTGTTTCTCTGTCTGTTTGTAATTTTTCTGCCTCAATCGATTCCTGCAGAACCTGCTGAATGCGAGATTTCTCTTCATTACTCAATTGAAACCTGACATTGCTAATTTTGTTTAATTGTACATTCGAGAACATATACGCGAGATACGTGTCGTCCTCGTAGTCAAGGAAGTAAATGCTGTTGTCATGTATAAGTTGCGTAAGCCACCGTATGCTCACTAGCGCATCATCCTCGTAAACATCATATTTTGCTTGACATAAGAAAAAGTCATCGATTGCGTTGCGCACAACTAGGAACTCACCTTTAGAGTAAAGAAGGTCCTCGCCATGATGCCTCTTTTTACGTGCATGCTCCTTTTCGGAGTTTTCTTAGTCCGTTTGGGGTATTTTGATCTTTTTATCCCGATCGATGCCTTTCTTTCTGGTTACTCGAGTAATACATACTCTGGCCGGGGGTTGATCCAGCTCAGCATCGCTGTCGTCTTTCTCTTGCTCATCTGTAATCTCGTAAAGCTCCGCTCTGGGCCTCTCCCGGTTCTCTTCGCCCTCTGGAATGACCGGATTGCGTGAGAGCGCGTCTGCGTTTACGTTTATCGGGCCTTTCCTGTAGACTATGTCGAACTCATAGCCCCTCAGTGCCGCCTTTAATCTGTTGAATCCGAAGTCAGGTTTTGTGGATCTATGGAAATGTTTTAAAGCAATATAATCCGCCACTGCTGTGAATTTTCTACCATATAGATAGTGCCTAAATTGCTCTTTTCCAAATACGATCACAAGCAGCTCCTTATCATACGTAATGTAAGAGCTCGTTTTCTTTCAGCGGCCTGGATGCATATGCGCATGCAGCATCTGAGACGATAGTCCCCTGTGATAATACTGCCCCGAGGGCAAAGTCCGAACTATCACACGTGAGAATAAACGGCT
Organism: Gastracanthus pulcherrimus; assembly: GCA_949152435.1. NCBI lineage: Eukaryota > Metazoa > Arthropoda > Insecta > Hymenoptera > Pteromalidae > Gastracanthus > Gastracanthus pulcherrimus. Next base: position 73,534,287 of record OX424575.1, read on the forward strand.
GAGATGGGTTAGGAGCAGCTAAAACTGGCTCGCTGCAAAGTATCTTTTTTATTTTCTCAAAAGCCATACGCTGCTCATCACCCCACTCGAACTTGACTCCTTTTCGAGCAGCTTGAACAATGGCAGCAATATCTGCAAATTTGGGTATAAATTTTCTGTAGTAGCCTACAAACCCGAGCCATTGCTTCAATTTCTTGGCGTTGGTTGGCTCTGGGTACTCTTCCACAGCATCGAGTTTCTTAGGGTCCGTGTGAATTTTGCCTCCCCCACTATGTACCCGAGGACAGAAGCCTCGCGTTTCAGAAACTGCCACTTCTTGGGTTCTATAGTGAGGTTCGCATTCATCAGCCTTTTTGCTACTCGTCTGAATCGCACGCCGTGCTCCTCAACATTATTCGCAAAAATCATAAAGTCGTCGAGATATATCTCGACTTCTTCGCCCTGCAGTCCGGCCATGGCCATTGACATGCATTTAGCGAAAGTATTCGTCGCTTTTTTTAACCCCATGCTCATGCGGTCAAATTCCCAGTGCTGGACTGAGTTTTTTCCCACAGGAGCTGAAAATGTTGTGAAAGGCGCTGATGCAGGGTTCATGGGAATTTGGTGGAAACCCTGTTTTAAATCTACCACCGTAATAATGTTCGCGCGAGCCAGTTGCTCAATTACGTCGCTCGTAAAGGCGAGCGGCCACAACTGCCAACAGTAATCTCATTTAATGCCCTGAAATCGATGACTAATCACCACCTTTTATTCAATACAGAGATTACTGCAATATGGCGACTTTGAGGGGTTTATACCCTGTTTTGCAAGCTTCTGTACATCTATCTCAATTTGCTCCTTGAGAGCCTGCGGATACTTAAAGCGCTTGGCTCGCAGAGGCTTACCAGACGTTAATTTTATCTCGTGTTCAAGCAAAGTTCTCGCCGGCAGTGGCTCTCCGTCAAACCCGAATACACCCACAAATTCAGTAATTAGTTCTTTAATATGCAGTACTTCTTCTGCATTGCAGCCTTCCATATCTAATAGGCTCATTATCTTATCTACTCCCTCTTATCACATAAATCTGGGTTTTCCTCAAGTAGTCGATTTTTTGTGCGACATCCATGGGTTCGCTCATAACATCCTTTCCCGATAAACGCATGACACTAACGAGCTCAATTGACTCCCTCTCCTCGTCCTCATCGACGAGAAATGTGCTCTTTGCCTCTATGGTTTCACATTCAATCAACTCTAATTGTGGGACCGATAACTTAACCGCTTGCTCCCCAATATTAATGCATTCCGCGATAACACGCCCATCGTGATTTTCCGCGATAAAATTTCCAAATAGTAAATCTGGCCCCATTGCAGTGGAACCCAGTCAATTTTCGCATGCGCGTTGGTGATATTCGCATACATTATACAACGCGGCTTAGCCGGTATTTCGAAGCATTCTTCTTGCGTAAAGGAAATAGCGACCATACTCAAAATTAAACTCTTACGAGCCATCAACGCACCCCCCGTATTTCTCAATAATGTTCCAACCGATCAGACCCTCCGTAACAATAGGGAAGCTGTCGGGGACAACGTGCATCTCACATAAAAGCCCATGTACAACCAACAATGTTTTGCCTATGGTCCGGCATTCTCCGGAGGTAACTCCCATAATCGCAAGCACTTCACTTCTGTCAATCCGCTTACCCGCGCGTATACAACTTTCCTTAATCATCGATACATCCGCTCCCGTGTCGACATGAAAATTAGCTGTTTTACTAACTAAATCATCGCCATTCAAAACTACAATTGGCGGATTACGTACCGATCCCGCAATTTTAATACTAACTACTCGAGGAGGCACCTGCTCGCCTAGATTCAGCGAGCTTGATTGCCCGACGTCTGAGGACAACGCCGAGCAACCCCGCTGATCGTGGTTCTGATTCCCCTGATTACTGCGGAAATCGTTATCATTATCGTAATTATTATTATTACGGCCTTGATTGTTGCCAAAATTATTGTTGTTACTGCGACCCTTATAATTGCCCTTGTTGTTTTTATTAGAGCGATAATTATTACCCTGTCTATTATTGATTTTTTTGTATTGCCCTCCTTTGGTCTTATTCGTCCTGTTTTTAAGTCGGCATCTAATTGAAAACAGTATCTATGTATATTGCCCCTCCGTTTACAATAGTCACATATTTTCGTCTGAAAATTCTTTTTCCTACAAAACTGTTCAGTATGTGTGTTATCTCCGCAGTAATTTCACGGCGCCGCGGCCGCCGCCACTGCGGGCATGGCACTTGCGTTCGCCTGCATATAACTTTGCTCCTGCCGAGGACGTGAATTCATGATCGGCTGGATCGGTGCGCTCTGCGACGCTGCAAAATTTATCTGCGTGTGAGACAAGGGAGGTTGCGCTGCTAATAACCGCACGCGAGGCGAGTGCTCTGCTTACATTCAAAATTTGCAGCGACTCTGATCGCCTCGTAGAGGTCGCGTGGGTGCTCACTGCGCACCTGATGATCTAATGGGTGAATCAATCCAAACATAAAATATTGGAGCGCGTCCGAGTTGGCCCCCCTCTTGCGAGATTCCCTATCGCTATCGTGAATATCCGGGGCTGAATCATAAATGATCAAAAGCTGATTTATAAGTTTCTGCGCCCGCAACCCATAGTCGTCCGCCTTCTCGCCCGGCAGCTGATTCATAAGTTTTAGTTGCATCGAAATGTCGTCCGCCAAACCCACATTACTATACTATAATACAAAATCCGCGAACATTTTCTCAACCGAGCCATAGCTAATTACCCTCGCCGCGTAGCCGTCGGCTGCCCAGCAAGTCAATTTACTCGCGAGCAATAATAAGAATTTTTTCCTGCTGTGAGCCAAACATTTGCTTGATCTCGCGCACCGCATTGCAAAACAAGTTTAGCCTATCGGGATTTCCGTCAAATTGATTGATTAGATTTAGCGCTTGCGAAAAAGATAAACATTGACCACGCGCATTTGATCTGTTACTGCCTAAGACAATCGAATTCGGGGCTACAATTTGCGTGTCCGGCACTGAGAAGTTATCGGGTTTCTGTACTTTACATTAACTACGGGTGATCTCTGTGGCCAGGTTATGTGTGGCGTGTTCGATTGTGATTCATGTGGGGTTTGGGATGCTCTCATTAATCTATCTAGCGATGCTTGTGCTGGGGTGGCCGGAGTTTGCGTGGCCGTAGTCGCGTTTTCTATTCTACCTAGATCTGCGTCGAGACTGTGTGCTTCGGCGGCCTGCTGATGTGCCATACCACGATGAAATTGGCATTGCCTATCTCTTTCTAGAGGGTCAGATACCTCTAACAAGCTTGTATCGCCGTGCAAGCTCGAGTTGCTCGCGTGAAGTTGACGCTTGCTTTTGTCACTGCTTAAACTGAATAAATTTCTCAACGACATTTTGGTATAAAGGTTAAAATTTTAAATTTATAACCGACGATATATCAATTGATGTAATAAAAACAAGAATTTAGCAACAACAACAACAAAAATGATTTGATGCTTACGATTAAAAGAAAATGATTACCAAATAGCAATTAAACTTTTAGCCTTTACTTATGAAAATTTCACAAATTGAGACGCACAATAGGTTATCTGTCGCACTGATAATATTGTGTGTATGCAAGTTTCCGGGTGCGATTTACCCCTCGGAGGACAAAAATTTATTATTAAACAACGACTTACAGGAGAAGAGTTCCAAAAATGACGACGAGAGTACACGCAGCCATCTTCTTGAAGTTCGAAATGTACGGCGACCAGTCCTTGAACTTCCTTCCTGTTGAAAATCGAAAGATCTCAACGTATCCCTCGCTTCCTGCCTCAGTGTCTCAGCAAAGTGGGCCTCTCGTTCTTTCGCCTCTGCGCCACAGCCGATAGGGCTTTTCGAAAAAATTTTTCGGCGGCCGAATTGCCGTTTCTTTAATTGTATACGAGCTTGATCACCACGTCCTCTCTTTTTAACTTAATCACTTAAAATCACTGAGTCAATGTCCAAAGTACACCCGTGTCCCACACACGCGAGCACACAAGGGATGCCAGATGTTACGTGGGGGAAAGAGGAGAAAGGGTGCTACTCGCGCTATTAACACGTGCCACTTAAGGCACGTGATTCTTTGGTGGTTGGGGTGTACTGGGAAAAGAATGAGAAAATCGAGAGTTCGGTTGATGGTTCTTTTATTGAGCTGATGTGAGAGAGAGAATGTGTGCGCGCGATTGCCCTGCTCAAGCCGAACTGGCGCAGGACGCGCTTGCTGCGCGCGGCGGAGCCGCCGCGCGAAGCACGTACTGCCTCAGCGTTTGGCGTTCTCACGCCTCGCTATCTCGTGGACACAGGACACGTGTGTCCGCGAGTACGGACGCTGGAATACGTCCGTGATACTAATAAATAAGAACTGATTTAAAAATAAAAAATATGTACCATGCGAACATATCAACTTTTTCAATAAAATTTCAAGCTGAAGAAGATCCGAAAATCCTAATGATTTAGATGTTGGATCAAAATCATAAAATTTGTATTTTACATTATGAAACAATTGTATATTGACATGTATATAAATATTTAGACTGCAAATAATAATGTGACTTTTCATATAAAAAAATCATATGAAAATTATTTAAAATATGAAACATCACAATTATGCTTATTTATATGATTTTTCATATGATTTTCATTCTTCTAAAAAATCATGTCTGATCTCATATGATTAATCATTCGACCATTTTATGATTAATCATAAATTTAATTACATGTATTATCATATTTATTTTTATATAATACATGTAGAATAACAAACTTTTTTAAATATCTTGAATTAAAAATAAATGAAATTTTACGTACACTGAGAAAAATGTATTGCTCGAGCAGCCAGATTCTCATTGTGCGAATCAAACTGTCGATTGCTGATGCAACTAAACTTTGCTCTCACAGCTACACTTATTTACCGCGACGAACATGTAATAGTGACGGAAACCATAATGTAGCTACGACAGAAATGTGTACAGTTGCTAGCACCACATCAGTATAACTGTCGTGTAAATTTGAAAGTATTGTTGTGCGAGCCAATCCTTTTCTCAGTGTATTTTTAATATTTTAGGCCCAGTTTGGGTTGTATCATCCGGATGATAGGACTCAATGTGAGCATGTTTATACATAAAAAACCATTTCTATTGGTTATTTTTTTTTAATTTATAGAATATAGCAAATGATTAATTATATGATTAATTATATGAAATTAGACAGAATTATTTAGAGCAATAAAAAATCATAGGAAATATCATATGATTAATCATATATTTTATCGAACATAATGGTTTGCGATTTCTCATATGATGTTTTTTATTGTTTATATAAATAATAAAATATGAAAATATAAAACTACATAAGTTAATTAGATTTTTTAATTTAAAACAAATAATTCTCAACAAATATGTATATGTGTAGATATATTGTATATACATAGATGACTTCAAGAATATTATTTTTAAACACTTATTATGTTTGTTAATTCTTTTACACATTAACCCCCCTGCGCAGAGAGCCCAGTATACTCGTCCAAACCGCACGTCATTTTTGTATACATTTTGTATCACAAATTTAAATCTTTACTTTGTTGGGACATCTACAACCTCTCAAATTGAAGCTAAATAGTATAGCTATTATTTAGAAAATGTTACGAATTTACAGAAAATATTGTTGCAGACTTACATTCGATCTAGTCCATATACACGAAAATAAACTTCTGCGCAGGAGGGTTAACAGAGCGTAAATTATTAAAAAAATATGAGTAAAAAGTAATATTTTAGGTCTTATATTTTTAAAAGAGCTTAAGTCCACTGACTTAAATACTAAATATAAGTCAAAACAATAATACATGTTATTGAAAAACCATTTTGACTATATTAATATAATGTTATAGAATATAAATCTAACTGAAGAAATTGTATTTATCGCATTCCTGTAGTAATATACAGTTTTTATTGTTGTTCTCAAAACTTATGTTTTTGGATTTGTCATTTTAAAAATATACGATTCATATAAGGTATAGTTCTAATAAGCATAATTTTCTCTTGAATGTAAAAGTCTCAAACTTAAGTTGAAATTGTTAATTAGTTATAATGTCGCGTAATTATTTAATTAGCAATTAGGCTAATTGGTATAATTAAGCTTATTATTGATTGTCGTAACCAATGTGATTAATTGAATTAAGCTATTAGTGTAGTATGACTAAACGTATTAATATAATAGTATTGTATTAAAGAGTTCAAAATATAATTAGGTCTGGTGTCTTACGGTACATTCAATCGGGTATTCTATTCAAATACCCGATTGTATTCAAATGCAATTTTATTTAAATTCAACGCCTTATAATATACTAAAAGTTGACGCGCAACCTTAACTGACTATATGCTACTAAAAATAAAAGATTTCCAAATATTTCTATCGTTTGAGAAATTTGCCTTTACTTTATTATGGTACGCGATGTATAACTTGGAATAATTCTTTACTATAAAGTTTTACTAATATATATACTGTAGTTTAGTTTACTAATACATATACTGTACCTATACATTCCTTAAAATTTATCTGTTAAATGTTGCCCAAATAGAAGTGTAATTCTCAAAAACAATTATTGCTTGCAAATAGAAAGTCGAATGTCGATATTTATTTTATTTCTATTTTATCTCTAGTATAAGTAATTAATTATTTCAAGTTTATTAGACTTAGTTCTGATTTTAACTCTAATTATATTATATTTTTGAAAATTTTCCTAATTATTGCCTTAAGATCTTATTTTTAGTGGTTTCTGGTTTCACTTATTTTTAGTATTATCTGGTTTCACTTTAACATTACAAATTATTTAATTATTATTATTCTGATAATAGATGTTTAGCTTAGGTGGTCCTATAGTCAAATTTTACGATAAACTCAATTTTTTTATTTCATTTCCTGATACTTTGTACATTTTTAGAACAGAAAATGATTTTGTATTGGCAATATTGGCCATAAAATAATTTTAATGGGCTTAATACTTATTTATACGTGGTTTTCTTCCGACCTTTATTGCACACAATACAGCGTGTTCCTACAGTAACCGAATCCAAACTCGTGTCCAAATCTACTCTATACTATGCAGACAAACTTCAGAAAACATAGAAATTATTAAAAACAAATTTTGATCGGTACTCTGCGATAGAAAAATTGTTTTAAAATCATCAGAAAATTATTTCTTTTCTATTTTTTTTTACAAAATTGCGGTTATCTCCATTTATGGTTTTCCGATGTTCAGCAAGTCTTATGCGCATAGGATTACAATGGATTAATCTGAATCTTTAAGGATATCTTAATCAACTTATTCGCATTACAAGCATTAACTGTGATTTTTCAAAAACAAATTATTAAGAAAGTGTTGCCCACGAAAAGAGTTACAAATTTCGTTTTCTTAGGATATTTTTACAATGAAAATTCAATATAATATTATTTTTCTTTATAATTGTGTTTTTAAAAATTTGAAGTTCACAGTTCTGTGTGGTACAGGTGATAGATATTACATAATTTTTTTCAAACGCTACACTTGAATTCCTATGCCCAAGAACAGTTTTGAAAAAGCATTAATTTTCATTGAAAATTGCTAGTTTTTCCTACATAACTATGGGTAAACTGACTAAAAACTTACGGCTTTGATATACTGTAATGACTTTTTCTCTGTGATTGAGCGTAATTCTTATAATTATAAAATAAAATAATTTGTAAGCGCGACGGTATGGAGGATTGAAACCTTTGGCATTTGTGGTTTTGGAGTCCATATTACATGACTTATGACTTGTATGATTTTTGTACAAATAAAATTTAAAAATTTCATATAGCTACAGGATTTTTTTAGAAGGAAAAAGAAATAAAATTGTAATGTAGATTTCTAAGTTTTAGTTAAAAGAATACATAAATTATAGGTGATCAAAATTCACCGATGCCTGTTGCGCAAAACGATTATCAAAATAATGTCCATTTTTGAAGGTTTTCTGGCTGCACTTATATTTTAAGGGCAGTTTAGGGCAATTTTCAGAAGCGCAAATATGTTCTTTTTACGTATTATTATGTAGAAAACGAAAAAATATATATTTGTCAATGCTTAACAGATTTTGGGTTTCTCTGTAGCTTCTTCCCTTAAGTATTTAAAACGAAAAATGCCTCTATCTATAAGGACGATTATAAGGTAATATTGAATATCTTAGAAATTATTGTTCTAATTTTCATGAAATTTTAACATATTTTTATATTTAATAAACGTTTAAGGGGTAACACCAGTCTAGTTACTTTAATCAAAAAACGGGTATGTACAGTTTGAAAAAAATAGTTTTGAGAAAAATGCGTTTAAAGTTTTACAAGTACTTAACTCTTAGAAAATTTCGTTTCACCTTTAATCTACGATGTCTGCACCGTACATTTCTCCATCTAAATTTTATATTCTCTTGTTTCTCCTTCCTGACTGATTTTAAGTCCAACCGAGCCTTTTTTGCAGCATCGGTGAGCGATCGCTCGAAAAATTTGATGCGACGCTCATCAGCTTCCACGCAGAAGTTGTAGCAGTTTGGCCCTATTTTCATCCCCAAATTTTTCATCAAACGCATGATACATGACAGACCATCATTGTACGTACCTACAGCAATGTATACTGCTGTATCAAGTACATGTTTGCCACTGGAGGAAGATTTAGGTGCCATAGACCACACAGTTGCGTTAAAGCTTTCATTCGTATTTTGAGTGAATCCGCCAAGGCAACATGTAAGAAGATCGTCACTGATCAACTCTTCATAAACAGGAGAAATCGCTTCATAGACTTCTTGAGATAGCGGTGCTTTGTGCGTGTAGTTTGATAAATCTCCAGTAGCTTTTGCCTTCTACCATGGACACCATGAGTCTTCTCCGCTCGGGCACTTATCATGTTTTCGTTTGGTGTCTGTTGAAAGTTTGTGGTTTAGCGTTGCGTAAATGCCATTGCGTATTTTTTTAACCGAGTCTAGATTTCTGCGTACTGCTAAACCATAATATTTAGATAACTCGTCGATCAGCTTTCCAATCAATTTACCTTTTCCTCCAAGGCCTTTTGTTTGTTTTTTCAAATTTCGAAAACGAGTACCAATTCGTTTTTGGACATGATCGATGCTCCTTTTTCTTTATCGTGATGTTCTCGTAGGGCTTTGCATCGGTGAGACCGTTAAAGGTCTTTGAATCTCCATCACCAACCAAGTTTGGATATACCATACCGTGTAAAGATTCTGATCGTTGGTACATTTCGATGACTGCATCCACTTCCATCTTCCCCGCTGAGCCCTCGTGATTAGCTTGACATTCACTTGCATGACTTTTAGCCCATTCTTTATTTTGATGATTATTTATATAAAAAATAAAAAGATCAACGGCAAAAACAAATCGGAGCGTCTGACTCAGCGTCACTTCGCAGCTGTACTAACTCACACATACACGTATATTATAGTGTACATATGATATACGTAAATGTATATTATAGCGTACATATCATATACGTATATATGTATATTATAGTGTACATATGATATACGTATATGTATATTATAGTGTACATATGATATACGTATATGTATATTATAGTGTACATATGATATACTTATATGTATATAATAGTGTACATTTGATATACGTATATGTATATTATAGTGTACACATGACATACGTATATGTATATTATAGTGCACATATGATATACGTATATGTATATTATAGTGTACATATGATATACTTATATGTATATAATAGTGTACATTTGATATACGTATATGTATATTATAGTGTACACATGACATACGTATATGTATATTATAGTGCACATATGATATACGTATATTTATATTATACTGTACATATGATATACGTATATGTATATTATAGTGTACATATGATATACGTATATGTATATTATAGTGTACAAATGATATACGTATATGTATATTATAGTGTGCATATGATATACGTATATGTATATTATAGTGTACATATGATATACGAATATGTATATTATAGTGTACATATGATATACGAATATGTATATTATAGTATACATATGATATACGTATATGTATATTATAGTGTACATATGATATACGTATATGTATATTATAGTGTACATATGATATACTTATATGTATATAATAGTGTACATATGATATACGTATATGTATATTATAGTGTACACATGACATACGTATATGTATATTATAGTGCACATATGATATACGTATATTTATACTATAGTGTACATATGATATACGTATATGTATATTATAGTGTACATATGATATACGTACATGTATATTATAGTGTACATATGATATACGTATATGTATATTATAGTGTACATATGATATACGAATATGTATATTATAGTGTACATATGATATACGTATATGTATATTATAGTGTACATATGATATACGTATATGTATATAATACTGTACATATGATATACGTATATGTATATAATACTGTACATATGATATACGTATATGTATATTATAGTGTACATATGACATACGTATATGTATATTATAGTGCACATATGATATACGTATATGTATGTATATTATAGTGTACATATGATATACGTATATGTATATTATAGTGTACATATGATATACGTATATGTATATTATAGTGTACATATGTATACGTATATGTATATTAAGTGTACATATGATATACGTATATGTATATTATAGTATACATATGATATACGAATATGTATATTATAGTGTTCATATGATATACGTATATGTATATTATAATGTACATATGATATACGTATATGTATATTATAGTATCAGCGCACCCTGGTGACCATGAAAGGTAACCTAATGACCTTTTAACTTGTAAGTAATGCAGGTATTTAATATTTGAACAGGTAAAAGCAAAAAGTCGGAGCGGTATCGCATATGCTCTAAACCCGCACTCAGAGGCGCGGCGGCAAAATTGAAAATTGAAGCTGTTATAATTTTTTTACCATAGGACCAATTGGATATTGTTGTTATGACCCTAAAATATTGTTTAAGCCAAAAAAAAACGATTTTTTTTAAATCCTAGAGTGGTGTTACCCCTTAATGAATATAAAAATTTTAACAAATTCTATTGGTTTAAATCAGCATTTAAACCTTTCTTAAATAGTAATACTAACTTTACATTTTTCAATTATTTAGACGTGTTTGTTTAGGAGGGTAACATGCCTAAAAATGTCGAAAAGTTTTTTTTTTTATGTATTATTGATTTACAAGGTATCTTGTACTTAAAAATTAAGTTTTAAATACCAATTAAGAGAATATCAACTATGAGAAGCTAAATTAAAAAATTCTTGACTTATATATATATATGGTTGATTCTCCGGGAAATCGAAATCAACAAAAAAATTTTGTTTTTATTTCTTTGCTAAAAATGTTCTTGGTATGTAGAATGTATGTTAATTATTTCAGATTTTTTGAAACCCTCAAGTTCAAAGTTGAACCAGGATAAATATGAACATATAGTCATTTTTGACGTTTTTTAACAAATTTCAACATTTATTTATTCAACAAAATTAAATCTCTTTCAAAATAGCAACAAGAGATTTTTTAGCACATCTTCTGAATTTGTCATAAAAAATGGTTCCAAAACCATTTAATGCACCTTTCGATTAATTAAATTCATTTTAAAACTTAAAATCCTGAAAAAAGTGGGTTTGATCACTCGAACTATTACACCAAAAATCATGAAGATAACTTTTTTTAGTACAAAAGTGTCTGGCACAGTCCAAAAATGACAGCAGTGCAATATTTATAAAAAAAAATCAAAATAACATGAAATATTGTTAAAAAAGTTATTAAAATACACATTTTAGCAATAAAGTCATATTGCTAAAATTGAGCTTCAAACAACTTTAAATGTATGAGTTTAAAAAAATCTGAAAACGTTCACAACTTTTTTACAGACTAACAGGAACATTTTTGCCGAAATAAATTTTTTTATTTTTTTGTTCTCTATCTCCCAGAGAATTATCTATACACACACACACACATATATATATATATATATATATATATATATATATGGAAATATGGTCATATATAGCTCCGAACAATTTTAAACATATGGACTTAAAAATATATGAAAAAATTTACATGCATTCTACATACCAGAAGGAACATTTTTTCTGAAATAAAAAAGAATTTTTTTTTGTTTTCGATTTCCTAGCGAATTACTCCGTGACGAATTCGTAATTTCGCACCAACATACGCGACGCGTGCGCGCGCAATCTCGAATGCCCGGATAATTAGGTCCCGTTCCCGGCGCCGCGGTCGTCAGACGGATCTCTGTTGTTGCTGCATGAGTGCGCCATAACATCGTAGGGAAGGAATCTACGGCCTTCGAGAGTGAGTGTGCTGAGTGAGTGTGCTTATCAGCGCCAACGAGTGCCGCCTCCAAGGAGTTAAGGAGTACTCGACACCAACCGCCTCCAGGACGACGAACGCGAGCGGCTCGGAACGACACGAGCGGCAAGAGCGCGAGAGTTAGAGAGAGAGAGAGAGAGAAAGAGAGAGAGAGAGAGGGAGAGAGAGATAGATATACTGTTTATTTATGAAAGACGAAATTCTTACAATTGCATGTACATGTATAGTTATAATAATTAAAATATCAGTCAGCATTATATATTTGTTATCTTCCATTTAACATTCAATTATTGAATTTCTTATGTATTAAATAACATTATTCGCTGTAACAGATCGTCAGTTTATAAAATCTAAATATAATGAACTAGTCATACTCAGACAGCATATCACAGAACACGCTTCGTCAAAATACATAGACGAAAATAAATAAAATAGAGATAACATATTACGATAAAAATAAAAAAAATACATACATATACTTTACTAAATTTTTACGTATAACTATCACGTCGAAAATTTAAAAACACACTCATTCATATGACACTTTTACAATTCACGCTAATAAATACAATCACACTTAACACTTAACATATTTAATTAATAAATTAATTAATACATAACTAAGTCAAATAAATAAATAAGTTAGATAAATAATTAAATTAAATAATTAAATAAATAAATTTAAATAAATAAATAAATTTAAATAAATAAATAAATTTAAATAAATAAATAAATTTAAATAAATAAATAAATTTAAATAAATAAATAAATTTAAATAAATAAATAAATTAAATAAATAAATAATTCATATAAATAAATAACCCAAATAAATATCCGAGTCAGATTGGGAATACACAGAGATGAACAAAATAATGTATAAACCGATTCTCGAAAAGTTCACCTCTATGTATTCCCGTCACCATGTAATTGTTGAAGATGCCTACTAAACGCACATTTAAATTTACAAAAAGATGGCAGGCATCTCACACTGCTTGGGAGCGAATTCTAGAGATGCGCACCTTGAACTCTAAACGAGAATAGGCCCTTATCGGTGCGCCACCCCGGAACCGAGAGCTCTTCGGTACCACCCTTACTTGAAGTCCTGGCCTGTTTTTTTTCAAAGAGGGCAGTAAGATATGGTGGCTGCCGCATGACAACCGCTTTGTAAAGCAGCAGCCCCATAAAATACTCCCTCCTCACCTTCAGATCTAACCAGCCCAGTTTTTCCCTGTAGGCGGTGATATGCTCATCACGTCTAACACCACATATGTATCTCACACATGAATTCTTTAAACGTTGTAGTCGTGTTTGAAGCTCCCCTGACACGTCAAGAAGAACCACTTCAAAGGCACCAATTGAGCTCCCTTCCAAGTTCCCAGAAAAATGCCACTGGACAGAGAGGAGTTAAAGATCTTAACAATATGATCTCCCACAAACTGAAGAGCCTTAGCCACTATACTTTGGAGAATGCCGTCTTTCCCTCTGGCCTGTGATGAGAAATGGGCAACAGCCAGGACCACGTCCGAGAAGCTGACTTCTCGGAAAACAAAGCCGTCATCACTGGCAGTGGTCAGGACATTGTCAAGTTCTTCATCACTTTCATTTTGGGAGATCGACACCCCTGCAAAGTGGGCATTGAGCTCTTCCGGCGAGAAACCATGAAGCTCCTCTCTTGTCTTTGGCAGAAGGCCCAGAGCCTTGAGCTCTTTCCAGATATCTTTCTTATTATCAATTGCTTCAAAAATTCTATTTTGTAAAAATCTTTCCCTTGTTTCCTTCGTTCGTAATTCAGCTTCAGCTGCATGGCTCTGATACCCCCGCCACAGTCTGTCGTCTTTGGTCCGCGCATAGCGTCGTCGTACAGAGTCACGTTTTTTGTATATATGTATCAGTTCAGCATCAACCCAGGGTGGATTCGTTTTGTTTTTCGGTGTGAATTCTTTTAACGGCGCAATATTATCTATCACAGCCCTGAGGTTGACACTGAGGCACTCTAATTGACTGTCTACACCCGCCGCGGGACCATCGATCTGCGACCAATCACAGTCAGCTAGGTGAGACAGGAGGTCGTCTTGCTGGATCGATTTAAAATCCCTGTAGCTGAAAGATTCAGCCACAGGGGATGCAGCAGTTTCGACCCCAATCTCGACCTGTATGATGTTATGATAACTGGGAAAAGGCGGCGGCCGATTGTCCCTGCTCAGTACAACGTCATTATTATCTGTCAAGATCACATCAATCCACGTGTGAGAATCTGTGAGATGATGAGTCGCACCATGATCAACTATTTGAAGGTTAAGATCATCAGCCAACCGCCTAACAAATCTTGCATCGGCTGACGTTCCGAGTAGGTTCGCATTCAGATCTCCCATAATAATTTTATGACTAAAGTCTTGCGTATGTGTCGCTAGTTTGTCTGTTAAGTAGAGCCCTGTAAAAACGGTACGTGTGGTGGTCTGTATATTAAAGCAACAAAGACAGGGGGAAGGCTGCCCTGCTGAACACTGCACATTAAATATTCAGGTATAAATGGCCTGCCCTCCTGTGTTGTTGGAGAGCTGCATAGTAAATTGGCCTTGAAAGTGTTATGAATGTACAGGACCAGCCCGCCCCCTAGTTTGTTGCGATCAAGTCTAGGTAGTGAATAGTCCTCGATCTGAATGAGATCACTCCCAACATCAGGGTCAAGGTGCGACTCAGCAACTCCAAAGAGATGGTAGGGAGGACGAGCTGAAAGGTGTTGTTCAATCATGCCAATATGCCCCATTAGAGAGGTAACATTGACAAAACCTGCTCTCAGTCCCCTACAGTGAACCCCCCAGCAGTGTCTGCGGATAGTCAATTTTTTGCAACAGTTGACGGAATAACAGTTTTATCAATTGCGCTTTCTTTATCAACGTTTTTTGTTATCTTATCTACGGTTGGTGATGGTTGATTAGTGGCATATGTGACATGAGAGACGTAGCCATCGCGCCTCTCCACCAGGAAACGGCCCCCTCTATGCCAAACATATTTAAAATTGAGTCTCATCGCAAGGGCCTTGAGACTTCTATATTTAATAAAACATTCCTTTGTTAATAATTCATTTATAAAAATTTTCCCATTGATAATCCCATCCCTTGTGTCCTGGTCAAGAGCTGCAATGTCGACATCTCTAGCATGAAAGCCAGTGATTAGCTTTTTGGCTCGCATTATTTTCTCGCCTAACGCACTGCTGGAAAGGGTAACAACCCATGGTGACCGTCTACGTTCGCCATTTATATCTGCTGATGCCGCAGCTGTCGGTTCCTCTGACCGAAGCAGGCGTGTGCCTATTATTTCTGATTTTCGTGTTGATGGAAGGACACGGCACAGTATCGCTTGTGCAACGTCCACACGCTTAGAGACATCACCGTAAAAAATGTTAGAAATAATTAGCTCCGTGTTACCGCTTTTAATGTTTTTACTGTGCATTATCCCTCCATCAATCGTTTGCATCCGCGTGCTTCGTGCAGGTGATGCTGCAGCATCATCATTGTCAATATTGTTCTTATTCAATCGACTAGATGATTTTTTTTCTGTTATTTACAACTTGGATGAACCCGTCATTATTGTTATTACAATTGTCATTTGTGTCGCTTATATTTCTATAGTTGTCGAGTAAATTACTATTTGTAGTAGACGCATTACTATTATTTTTACATTTGTTTGTACTTGTCAGAGAAACGGTATTGTTTTGTGTACTGGGAAGCACTGCAATTTGTTGGTATTCAATTTTGTTTAATATCAGTTGGTTATTTTTTTGGATGTTTTCTACGTTACTCTCAATTTTATTGATAGTAGTAGTATATGCTGAGGTAAAGTCTTCTTTTGTTATTATTTTTCCTATATTCGTTATTATTTCTTTGTTGTCACTTTCAACTCTATTGATTTTACTGGTTAGGTTTTGGAAATCAGTTTCAAAAGTATTTATTATAAAATTATCAATTTTTGTTTGTGACTAAAAATTAGTCTGCTCTAAATTATCAATTTTTTCAAGCAACGTATTATAAGTTACCTCTGTTTTGTTCAACAAATTGTTTGTGTCGACGTTACTATCGTGTAATTTATTATTTTAGATTTTTAAGTTGTCTATTTCTTGACAAAGCACTTGCTTCTCTTTTTTCATCTCCTCCAGCTGGGAGTGTTGTTTCGACAGTTTTTCCTCAATTTTTTGCAGCTTGGATTCAATTGAAAGTGCCAAAGTATGTACTGCTGGTAACGTATTTAGCCTATTTACAATTGCCTCCAATCTGACTTCAATAGAGGTGCAATGTCTAGCAAGTGCATTGTCAATGTTTTTTGAAGTTGAATTCGCGTACTCTACCAGGCAGGAGACCGTTGTTCCCTTTTTTAAAGCAGTGCTGTCTAACATACGAATGACGGACGCATTCACGTCACTAATGCTGCTGTTGTTCTTGGAAAAGAAGGACTGCGAAGTATCATAAGCGCGGTTTGAATCCGTACTCTTGGCCGTGACGTCACTCGGGGATTCCCTGCTGTGCTCTGCTCCCGTGCTAGAAGTGGGCGGGCCTAGTGACGTCACAGGAGACTGCGCGGCCAACCGGAGTAGGCTGCTGGTGGGAGCGGGGCCTAGCCCCTGCAACGGAGAGAGTGAGGAGTTGATGGGCGCGGCCTTGCTCGCCTGATCGGTACGCGCAGCTATTGCAGGCTTTTTATTGGCCGGAGTGGACGCGGCTAGCTCTTTCTCTTTCCCACTCATCTTGTTAGCGTTCGTCGCGCGCGTGACTGCCGACTCGAACATCGACCTCTTCGAGTCGATGCATGCCTGGCACGCTACCGCTTTGGTTTGAAGCTGTAAAGCTTGCCTAGAAAGGTTTTAAGCCGTTCTTAACACTTTTTAAAAAAATTTGCCCTTACATTAAGTAAGATCTTATTTAATAATTTATATAAGAATTTGCCTAAAAACTTATATAAGAACTTACTTCAGAACGGGTATAAATTCTTACGTAAGTCCTTGTATAAGTACTTATGTAAGTTCTTATGTAAATTCTTATGTAAATTCTTAAATATGTTCTTACCTTGTTACTGCAAAAAAATGTAAAATATGGCAAATCGGCGCGAAACATGTCTAGGTCGAAACTTGAGGTATCATCCAGATGGTCCGTCCAAAAATGGCATTATTTATATGAGTAACGAAGGTTTACAAAAATTGAATAATATTCAGAAATTTACTCAATTTGGCATGAAGATCTTACATGAGATCTCATATAAGAACTAGTACCAGATCTGGGTTGAATTTCGCTGGTTGGACCTGACGTAAGATCTTACATAAGATCATATATACGATCTTATGAAAAAATTTTAGTAGGGTATTCAACTAAACGTTGTATTTTATAAGACACGGACCTACCAAGTAGCTTTGATATTTTTTCCCCAAGTTAAAATTTGGGATTCATACTTAATGATTGATTAATTTGTAGTCATATCATATCTTTTTTAAACAAAGATTATATGTATATATTAATATAAAATAATTCTACCAGTTATCAAATATTTCCACAGAAATATCTTTTCTTGGAACAAAGTTTTTTGGAAGATCAAATATACTAAAAAAGAAAATTTCCTGCACTTATACAATCATTAATACTATTTAGAAGATAACCTCTCAATAAGGGCAAAAAAAACTTTATTATCGAGAGAATACTTATTCTGCATTAAGGGTATTTCACACCCCAAAATTCAGAACCGTCGTCTTTGCTTGAATACTCTGGCATGAATAACGCCGCGAAGGAAAAATTGACGGATAAAACATTCATATGCATATTCCAACTACCAAAAGACGGCACTCCTCTCTGCTGAAAATGCCCGATTGAAAACGATTAATTCCGCATTCGATTTTACTTAAATGAGTCGTTTTCAATATATCTTCAATCCGACCAATCTGACGCCCGATTGAGCTTGAATCGTTTTCGATACTGAATTTATCGGAATCCGATTGAATACGACATTTTCGGGTTCATTTCAATCCGAGATTGTCGTTTTCAATTGAGTAAACATTTCAATCGTTTTTGATCGTCTGAATGCATTACAATGCGGAATTTTTGGATTTATTTTAATCCATGACTATCGTTTTCAGTTGTGCATGAGTTAATCATTTTGAATTGGTTTATATTTCAATCGACTTTAATCCACTGTAATCCTAGCTCTCAAGGCATCGACTAAATCGTTCACAAGTGCATTATTTGGAATTCAGTTATTATTTGAATTGTTTTTGATTAAGGGGGGTTCCTATCATTTTTCCTAAAATTTCCCCTTGCTTATGAATTTTTTAAAATTTTCACGTATGTTTATATAATCAAAATTGATAGTTTTTTGAATATTTTCTGCGTACTTTACCGTATATATATTGTTATACAAGGAAAAATTCATGATTTTTTTAGAAAAAAAGAACTGGGTTGCCAAAGTTCCTGGTGCACACAGGATTTTCTATACAGGCTAGAAAAATTCCTACTTACTTTTTATACCATTTTGAAAATATTTGTGCATTCTCATCAAAATTAAATACAAGTAGCCATAATTAAAAATAACATTATTTTATTTAAATTATAAAACAGTGTTTATACATAATTTATAGCTTTTCTTCATAAATAATTATTTTTCATTTGATCTAGATAATGCTGAAAAGAATATGTCAAATGAATGTCAAAAGGTTTCGACAAAAGCTAATGCACCCGGAATGTTTTGAATAAGGAAAACACAAATTGCAGAAAAAGCTGTTTTTGTTAAAAAAAGTACATTTTCCTTAATGTATAATCGTACTTTTAAATGTCATTATCAAACTGAAGATTCGATAAAAATGAAAAATGTCATTCAGACAAAATTAAAAATGCGATTCTAAAATTCGGTACCATTGTCCGAAAGGAATACTTCCGGTGCACCGTGACGCAAAAACACGCGATCGTACAGTTTCTTCAGATCTGTCTTTGCATTGACCTTCTTAATGGGGATAACTTCTATCCAGCGTGTGTCTATCATATCTCCGGCTACTACATGCCATGGGCGGCTCACCACGCGCCGTCCCATTAAACCGTCAGGTGCGCGCTGCTCTACTTTCGTCTGCTAGCAAAGCGTGAACTGGCGCCCATATTTCTCCGCGTCTACATACATGCCTGACCAGAAATAGTACAGGTAGACACGCGCGAGTGTATTCTCGCGCCCCAGGTGTCCCGACATCGGTTCGTTGTGGCACTCGTGAAGAATTTTCGTGCGTTCTTCTTGTAGTATAGCGATGTTCCATGCATCATCCTCCTGCAATGTTAAGAGAAATGTATCGTCAGGGCGATATACATAGCCCCCCCACCCCCCGCAATTTTAAATAGGGGCAGTCGCCGGGGGAGTTTTACACTTTCTGCACGCACCTCATATACCACTGATCCTTGGTAGTGTCGGCCCAACGTATCGCCGATATCACAGACTCGTCATCCTCGTACATGCGCGAGAGCGCGTTGGACACGTAATTGAGCGAGCCCTTCCTATGTTCCATGGTGAAGATGTGCCCCTGTAACTCGAGTTCCCAACGAGATGGCGGCCTGTGCGGCTATGCAAATTGGTCAGTCAGCGCAAGCAATCGTAATCTGTCTACTATATTGTATGGGCTGAGACTTTGGCGCATATGAAGCAGTCCGACTCTCTATTGCCAACGATTAAGCGTGGTTTGCCCTCCAAACCACGTCGCCGATCTAAAAACACGGGTCGCGGTGCTCGGCATCGTAGTACTTCACTTGTCTATCTTGCGCGTTCCTCGAACGCTCACTTGCCTGCTCCCTTAACTCTTTTCAGTCGCGCATAAGCTTGGTGGATGCGTCGAGCGCTTTACCTTGCAATGCATTCGCAACAGCAACTTTTTGCACTCTACGCGCGGCTTTCGGTTGAGCTGGTTGGCGGTCGTAATTCAACATAGCAGAATTTACACCAGTCGTACTCTGTTGAGGAATGTTATATGCAAACACCAGCTCGTGCAGTGGTTGGTCCCAAGTGCGATGATTTTCATCAATATACGACTCGCTCAATGGAATTGACTTGCGGGTGATAGGGCTGGGTGGTCTCATGCCGCACTCCGTACTTTTCAAGAAAATCATCTATTGTTCGTTCTTGAATACGGTGCCGTTATCTCACTCGTGTAGTTTCTTCAGGACCCTCTTAGCATTCGCCTTCTTGATGGGTATCACCTCTATCCATCAAGTAATTAAGTCCCGAAAATCGAGAATGTATTCGTACCCGCGTGTGGTTCTCTTACCCAACGGGGCGCCGCGGAAACCTCTTTTCCCGCCAGCGAATATTATTAGAAGTTATGGGTTTACGGATTCAGGTTTTTTGGGTTTAAGATTTATGGATTTAGGGTTTATGGGGTTAGGGTTTATGGGGTTAGGGTTTACGGATTTACGGTTTAGAATGTAGGGTTTACAGGTTTACGGGTTTACGGGTTTACGGGTTTATAGGTTTACGATTTACGAATTAAGGCTTTACGGATTCAGGGTTTTCAGGTTTACAGGTTTAGGGTTTATTGGTGTACGGGTTTACAGGTGTACGATTTACGGGTTTATGGGTTTAATGTTTATGGATTTTATATTCGATTTGCTCTATTAAAATTTATAATTTTATATCTTGACTACAAATATGACTTTCAATGTTTAATAAACGTCCAGAATATTTATAACCTACGTAAATTATCCGATTTATGCAGATTTAATCCAAATTAAATATGCAACGTTGTAATTGAAAATTTTGGAATTTTGTCTTTTAATTCTTGTTCAGTGAATCAAAAATTCTTTGTAGAAGTAGTTTCAGAATATTTATAACGTACAAACAATAGCTGAATTATGCAATTTTTGTCTTTCACATTGAATCCGTTATTTTGTAATAGAGAGTTTTAGGATTTTGACTTTTAATTTGAGTTTAGCGAATCAGAAAACCCTTATAGAAGTAGTTTCAGAACATTTAAATGCAAAAATTATTATATATCTGAAAGTGAGAAAAACGCTTCAAATTTCTCTATTATACTTTCTAGTAAAGTTTTTTGGATCCTTTTCTATAGCTTTTCATGTATGTGTAGACTATCATGTTAGAAATTTAATGATTTTCTCATCTAAAATAACATTTCTAGATTTAATATAGACAGAAAAAAATTTACATTAAACCACCACCTTTTTCTGAGAATTTCCACCAATTTTCCGAGACGGGAAATTTGTCATCTCTTTTCTCAAAAGTTTTCCCTTAATCTACATTTAATAACCTTCACGCTCGAAAAAGATATTTTATTTTGAAACAAATAATACCCGTTTTCCAGACATTGCGCCGTCTATGCGTGTGCTAGACGTCATTCTAACCACTGCGTGGCTCGGAAGGACTGCCTGCCTAAATAATCAGGTCAACTCGGCCATTTGTTATTCGAGCATCTCAGTTCGCTTCCTTGACTCGATAAATACGGTAATGAAGTCCAGTGGCACTTCAAAAGTCAGCCGCGCTGGAGATGTTAGGATTAAGCTCTCATAGCGGGCGTGAATCACCGACACGGGTGCACTGTCGTGCAGTGTTGGTTGCTGCTGTTCCAGCGGTTTTTGCGTGAACTGCTGCTGTAGAAATTGTTGTAGTTGGTGCTGCGTCTGTTGCTATTGCCAATGCTGATGTTGCCATTACTGCAGATGCTGCTGTTACCGCAGTTGCTCTTGCTATTGCTGCTGGTGCAATTGCTGTTGCTGCTGCTGTTACTGCAGGTGCTCTTGCTGGTGCTGCAGTTATTGTTGCTGTAATTGCTGCTGGTGCAATTGCTGTTGCTGGAATTTCTGTTGTTACAATCGCTGTTGCTCGGTTGCATCGTCAGGTAATATCGGCGATGCGCTGCTCCTAGCCTGCCCGTTGTTCGGTTCTGACGTGGTCTCTTTATTGTTTGCAACCATCGAGAGGTTCCTTATTCGGACTTGTGCATCTGCTCGATCTATATATGCCAGGCACAACTCCTCGTGCCTGGCTTGAGCTTCCGTTGTGTCCTGATTGAGACTCAGCTGAAAGTCCTCTTCAGAGTAATTTCCTCGGAGTCATTTTTGCAGCCGGGTCATTTGTCCTAAGCGTAGACTTCCCCGCTTTAGTTGCAACTCGCGCAACGTCTCATCGAGCTCCTGTAGCTCTAGTGCGAAGTACCAGTTGTCCAGTGCTTCGACTGTTAGTGCAGACATTGTATCTAATATAGCATACGTTTACTGTGTGCTATATATGCACGTGCGCCCTCTAAGCTTACCTTCACTCACACAATCACTGAAAGAATCTTTACGCGCTTTCGGGGCTTCAACGTAAATTCCAATAGCGTACTGTGACTGCTGTATGACTCTACTCGTTCGGACCCACGTCCCTTTTACAGGCAGAATTAATTATTTGCTCAGAAATCATTTTTATTGCATTCACAGCGAATTTCTCTTGTAAAATAACGCCAACGAGATAGAATTTCTATTCACAAAAGTGTAAATTAATGGCAGACCAAAAACTTATAACGGACATCGACATAAAGAAAATTTTTTAAATTCAAAAAGACTGAGGAAAATTTTCGTAAGTACCAAAAAAAATTTTTCTTAGGCTAAAAAAAAATTTTCTCAATACTTTCCAACATTTAAAAAAGAAACCTTCGGAATTAAAAAGAAAAAAAGCATTTTCCGAAATTCCAAAATAAATATTTTTTTTAATTTTCCGAAAAACCAGGAAGAAATTTTTGAAGATTAACAAAAAAATTGTCAAAATTCAAAAAAAACATTTTCCAAAATTAAAAAAAAATTCAAAAATTTCCTAAACGTAAAAAAAAATTTTGAAACTTGAGTAATTTTCCCACTAAAAACAAAATTTTAATTTTAATTTTTCGTCTGCATATTAATTTTGTAACACACGTGCACTGTTTGCGCTTCACGCGCATACGCATGAATAGCTTTTTAGATCGTTGCGCGTGCCGTTCTCTGTAGACGCGGGAGCGCCTCCGGGCAGTGTCGACTGGTGGTTCTCCTCGCTCCTACGTGGTAGGCCCCTCTAGGGGTTGGATCTCTTAATCGGTTCAATAGGTCTGCTCGCAGCAGGGTTATAGGATGTCTACTGTCCAGGTCGCCATGCGGCGACATAGTGCTCCTGCAATCTGCACACGCCACACTCATACACACGGTTGGCGATCGCCTGCGAAACTTCTTTGATTAATCTCAAACAGCTGCGCGTGGTCGGCCACGAGGCGAATAGCAAACCCTAACCTCACTCGCCCATGGCGTCTTGAAATCCTGGCGTACGCGGGGACAGCCTCGATAATCTGCCCTTTTTTCCAGCTATGCGCGCGACGCGGCTACCCTCGGCTCGGCTCAATAAAGCTCGACTCCTCTCGCCTGCAGGCCTACCGCAGCCTTGGTGCGGTTATTTCGCGTATTTAAATTACAAACACCTACGGTGCTGTGTTCATTATAACAGGGGATATAAGTCTCGTTCGCGGCGGCGCAAATCCCCCGCGTACACGAATTACGAACGTACGCTCGTTATACATTATATGAATATAAAAACAAATCATGTGTAAATGCATGTGTCTATAACATACTTGCTAAAATAGTGTAATTGACAACTGTAAAATGGAAGCAGTTTTAGCACTTTGAGTTCTATATGCCCATATATGGGTACAAAACACAGATAATAACTATGAAATGAGTAAAAATAACCTAAAAAAATAAGAAAAACGGCCGAATTTCAGTGTATTGGTTTATTTAAAAATTCAAAACCAAAAATATGAAACATTATTTGCTTTATTAATTACACGTATTTTTTAAATTCACCAAAATTATATCCTGATCAAATAAATTACAATTTAAGATAACAGATTTTGACCACGCATACTTTATTAATTAAAATAAAATACTTTTTAGCTTGTTTATCTTGGATCTGCGATACCTCTTAGAAAAAAAAAAACATTTTCGTGCTCGTATATTGATGTATAGTAAAGTACATTAATATTATATACTTCATTTGATAATTAATTGAGATTAATTATGTATGAATAAGTCAAATTTGTGATCGGGCGGTTCAAAGATACATAAACAATAATTTCAACGAAATTGATTAAAAATTTCAATATTGAGAAACACAACAAAGTTATTATTATATGGTTAAATATGAAGAAAAGTTGCATCCTGCATCGATTTTTATTGTACAGTAGAATTCGGTTATATCGCGCCCTGTTATAACACCGTGAGAGCTACCTCCCGTTCAGACGTACAAACGCCGCGTCCCCCGCCACAAGCAGCAGCACTACCTCGCGGTCAACTGCCACGCATGAGCAATGTAATTGGCAAGGCGAAACTTGTCTTTCGGGTACTCCCGAGTGAGGTAGTGGGAGGCCCTAATACAACGCGGATACCCTACAGCGGCGTTATAACCGGGTTTCACTGTAGAAGGCAAGTAAAGTAGAAAATTCTTAACATTTAATATTGCAAAACAATTTTTTTTTCTCATTACCCATTTAACTATGCAAATTTAATAAAACCTCGCTTTTAACACGTCATTTAATTGTACAAGAAGTGTAACTATACAATTATAAACATAAATATCTTATACTTTCTTGCCTATTGTCAAGAAAGTGTAAAATGGAAATTTCTTTTCATATTAATATTTTACTTTATAAAAAAATGAACTGAAAATAGTTAAAATAGTATAATAACAATGATAATTATTTGTGTCTTGAAATTTTTAGAACACGTACATTATATAAGCAGTGTTATCTTTTAGATATCTTTTATGTTTGTTGGGTAACGCTGTTATTAATCTCTAATCTATAATATTTGTTTGAAAAAAATGTAAAAGAATTATATGTATCTACAATTACCGCCGATTATCTTTTGTTTAAAGCTTTTGAAAGAAAAATATTCCAGCTGATTTATTGCCATTTCTTTCAATATTCAAAGTAAATAAAGAATAATTTATACATAAATTAATATATTATGTGATTACACATACGACTAAAGATACAAATTTCAAATTATAATGACGTATAGTACAAGACATATATAAGAAGCAGTTTAAGCAAAAAATTGTGATTATCTGAAACAGTAAATTATAGCAATAACAGCATTTTTATATTTATAGTTCATGCTACCACAAAACTACTGGGTAATATGTAAGGTACTGCTTACATTTTTCATGAATCTCAAGATACACAGAGTAATTATCGTTTTTATTGTACTATTCTAACCAATTATGTTTAGTATTTTAGGTATGAATTTCAGGTCGATATCTTGAGACAGAGGTAGCGTTTGTTCCCCTAAGCCAAACAGTTCAAAATTTTTAACCAGAGAAAGAAGAAAAATAGTAGTGCACAAAATTTAAGAGGATATAGATATCCAAAGGTGATAATACACACTTCCTGTTAGATTAAATGAGCGTTATAGTCTTATGAAATATAATGTTGATTGTGCGCATAAATGTGTACGTAATTGAAGAAAAAATGTCTAATAACGTGTAAAAAGTAATGTACGTGGTTAAAATTTTGTGAAACATTTATAAATGATGATCAAAGCATATAAAAAATATTGAGTGAATCTCCAGTAACAAATTGTTCCAAGAAAGAGCCTTCTTATTTATAAGGTATTCTCTAAAGTCGAATGTAATTAAGTACCTTCGTTAAACCAATTCACGTTAAATAATTGTCTTAACCATAAAACCACAAAAAAATTTCTAGACTTTTTTAAGGAGGAACTCCACTGATTTTAAAAACATCTCTCCCTTCTGACCAATAATATTAAAACTTTGGTAACTTTTTTGTCATCATTCAGGATAGTAAAAAATTTTTAGAATTTTTTACTAAAACTGTGTTAGTAGTTATTGGAGAAAATACATATTTTTGTGGTCATTTTTTATACACAATTATCAACAAAAAATCGCGTTTCTTTAGTTTTTTTATTGTAAAATGGAAACTATTGAAGCAATCTTAATAGTGTACATGGACGAATTGTATAGAATTGAATTACAAAGAGAATGACGGGTTAAATAACCCGATCGGATAATTATAACCGGAGAAAGGCTGAAAGTCGGAAAAATTTGCTTTTCTTAAAAAATGTATAACTCCGCCATTTTTTAATATTAAGAGCTGACATTTTGCACAATGGTAGCTATTTACATGTACTTTATGTGTGCAAAACCTGAACTCGGTAGCATTAATAGTTTTCGCACAATCCCCATTTTAATTCTTTTTTGTAATATTTTTGCGAAGGGCTGGATGCGTTTGAGGTTCTCCGATTGAAATTTAAAAAACGGATTTGGAAACTAGACGTGAACAGCAACAAAACGTCTTTCGATAAAACGCGTTTAAGTGGGTGAAACACTATTGTGAACATGAGCGAAAACGACCGAGCGCGCGAGAGCGGTCGAGTGGTAGGGGGACGGTGCGGGCCGAGGGGAAAGGTATATATACTAATACGCGCGCGCGCAGCGCAACTTATAATTCTTTGCATTTGATTATCTCAGCATCAATTGCAGCTATTTGATTGATATTTTTTTTATTTTGGGGTATCTGAACCTGAAGAAATCGATTCTTGACTCAGATTTCATGAGTGATGGAAGAATAAGCAGGTATTGTATGTTTTTTGCTACATATCTTTATATATATATATATATATATATATATATATATATATATATATATATATATATATATATATATAAAATATATAATATAAATAAATGTATAGCAGCTTTTTTATTACAAAACAAAGTAATTATTTTTCTTACATAATAACTATACAAATATGTTCTTATATAAACAACATTTTTATTTGAAAGTAATTACAAAATCCTTCTTCTTTTGACAGACTCATCGTAGTCTGCTTCTTCAAGATTAAAATTAATATTTTCTATTGACATAAAATCATCGCTTTCATTCTCGGATGTACATTCATCGTCAGAAATAATTACATCATTATTTGTTACTAAATTGTAACACGTATCTTCGTGGCAGTGTGCACAAAGATTCGTGCATCTCAAGCCGTGTTTCTTACAAGTACAGGAAACATCAATACATCCTTTTTTACTACATGAACAGGAAATCTGATCAAGCCATTTTTTAGAGATTGGTAGATCAATGGTTCCGATGGGAACTAAATGATAATTTTTTACAGTCCACCCCCAGTCAGTTGCTTTCAGACTTTGGCCTTACTGAAATGTAAATATCTTAAGTCACTTAATGAAAAGGAGCTTGACTTTTGTATTAATTTTTTTCCGCTTTATTACTGTACATTCCAACAATCATTGTCGGCTATTTTCTCGCAACTGGCATTTCGTCATAAAAAACTTCAGCTAATTGCAATAATTTTTCGTGTGAAAATAAGTCGATTAATTTATTTTTACCAAGTTTGTAAAAGCATGACGTGGTATCGCACGCACAAAATGTGTTTAATAAAGCAATTATTCTTTGCAGACTTTTGCCATTAAAACAGCTGCTACTATAAAACTCATGCGGTTTTGCACCCTTTTCTTCTTTCCGAAAATAAATATTATTAACATTTTTTGCCAGCTGCGAAAAAATTACAAGTAAATCTACGGCTTCGCCTACAATAATAACTGTTGCTTCTGTATCTATGCGAGTATCTTCGATGTGCTTCATTTAATGATACACAAATAAAATCTATAAACCTCGACTTATTTTTGTCATTATTCAGAAATTACTTTTGATTCACAATAATCGTTGTGTTTTATTAAAAGCAATTTCACGCCCGATATTTCTCATAAGGATATAGTCCCCAATGCTTCGTCCTCGGGATAACCGTAAAAAATGATGTAGCTATTCAGAGTATACTGCTTAAGTGTATATAAAACGTAGTGGTTTACGATAGAATCAATTTTGATGTTACTTTGACATACAACTTTATGCAACAAAAATCCGCCGTCAACAATATGCGTTATCTTTGCTGTTATTGGTATTTCGTATACAGAGTTAAAATTTGAATAAAAAAGTAAAAATTTGGTCGTTTTTCGCATACCATTTTCATTCAATAAAGATAACGGTATTGGGGATAACTCATAAAAACTGGCGTACTCTTTCATATCGCTTTGGATTGGAATATTTAAAGAAATTTTTTGAAAAATAAATAATGGCGATATGTATACTTCCTTGTTTGCTGCATTTTTGATTGTGGAATTCGCAGCCGTCAAATGCACACGTTTACTGCTTCTGTTATATTTTATTTCTGTAAAATTTTTATTAGATGTATCATCCATTAACGCCTTTCCTACTTTATATGCCCTGTGGCAATTGACAGTTTTCAAGTCGCCAATAACTCCAGAATAAATACCTATGATTTTATCCGTTTCGGGAAATGGATCATACGTATCCAAGAATTGCTGCACTTTCATTAAATCCTCTGCGTCACTAGACTTTCGGTAAACACGATTATAGACGTGTTGCTCAGATGAAGAAACCGTCATATTGCAAAACAATTCCATCGCGTTGCCAACTTCTAGAACAGCAACTCTTGATAAGACCCACTTTCCGATTACATTCTCTGTCAGTCCACGGCCATGAGTTAAACCACCGCTACATTTAATCGCTGGCATTAGCACTTGCTCCATCGTCATGTCCGATCACACACCTCACCAAAAACGATTTGATCGCATTATCGGATGAAATCCTTTTTTACAAAATTTATCGTATTCAACAATGTCCATAATTTGTTTTAAATTGAGCATTTGTTGAATGTATAATAGACAGGCTTTTGCGTATAAGAGGTGGCCTGAGGCGAAAAAGAATGGTGTCAATAACTGTACTATTTTTATATGCGATTCAAAATCTCCAGATCTCTCTGCATCGATGTATCTTTGCAGCAAACAAATAAGATTAAAATACTGCAGCCACAGTTGGCTAGTAGGCCCCTTATTTTCTAAAATATCCATGGCAGCCATGAATTTTTCTTTAATCTGTTTAACTGCAAGATTAAGCAAATAAGTTTTAACATTTTCTTCTCCGATTTTTTCGAGACCTTCGACCGAGAATTTTATTAAGAATTATAGTGGTAAGCTTGTACTAAGAGATGCCCTTTCACGGATCTAGAATATGCATGACCAGTCAAAGATTTATCAGCTGATAGTTCTGCATAAACAGTAATAAACGCCTCTTTCAGACCGCTACCTGTCATCAGGTGAAAACCCCTAAACGAGGAATAACTGACAGTAGATTGTGTGGATCATTGTGAGCATCTATAGAAGCTACGATTTCACTGGCTTTCATGTACAGTGGTAAATCGAACGTGACGAACCAGTGCCTTTTATAGTTCTTATTTGCTCTCTGCCGGGCATCAATTAATGCGGTTAAAATTGTGCTATGATTACTTGGTGGCGCTTGAATAAACGGTAAAGCAATGACTCTCGTCGTGCAATAATCTGTTTTATGAGTATGAAAAGTATTCATTAATCCATGTCAATTAGTCGTGCATTTTGGTGAGATATATTTACCGTAAAAATACAATAAGTCTATGGGTTCGATTTCAATCGAAAAATTCATACCATCTGTGGCGGAGATATGAATTTTTTACGAAAAGCAAATTTTTCCAGTTTTCATCTTTTCTCCGGTTATAATTATCCGATCGGGTTATTTGACTCGTCATTATCTTCGTAATTCAATTATCTACAATTCATCCATGTACACCACTAAGATTGCTTCTATATTTTACATTTTACAATAAAAAAACTAAAGAAACGCGATTTTTTGTTGATAATTGATTATAAAAAATTAAAAAATTACATTTTCGGGTAGGAAACATAGTGGGAATAAACTACGGACCGTCCTGTACGTGATGGTACAGGCGGTTTCCAGGTAGGTTTTATTTCAAGGACAATCTCTCTATTGCTTGGCCTAAAAGTAAATCATAGAGAGATAATGTTTATGCATCCATGACGAAAATTCTTACAATTGTATGTACATATAGTTGAATACTTAAAATATCATTTAATTAATACATTCATTATCTTATACTTAAAATTCATTATAGTGTTTCTTAAATAAAAAATAACATCAATCGCTGTAATAGTTCGTCAGTTTTTAAAATCTAAAAATAATGAACTAGTAATAGTCAATACATAATAGGATACATATAATGAAAGATAACAAATACAATACAAAATAAAATAAAAGAATACATACACATACTCCGCCAAAATTGCACATAGATCTATCACGTCAAAAAATAAAACACACTCATTCATCTGACATTCTTACAAATCACGCTAATAAATACCTTTATACTTAACACTTAACACTTAAAAATAAATAAATTAAATAAATTAAATAAATTAAATAAATAAATAAATTAAATCAATAAATAAATTAAATATATAAATAATTTAAATAAATAAATAACTTAAATAAACAAATAACCTAAATACATACTCAAAATAGATCAGATTAGATTGGGAATACACAGGAATGAACGAAAACAATATATTTATCAGTATCCGAAAAGTTCACCCCTGTGCATTCCCGTCATTGTGTAATTGTTTACGCTGCCTGCCTAACGCCGTTTTAAATTTGCAAAAAGATGACAGACATCTCACACTGCTTGGGAGCGAGTTCCAGAGGTGCGCACCTTGAACTCGAAACGAGAAAAGGCCCTTATCGGTGCGCGACCCCGGAACCGAGAGCTCCTACGTACCACCCCTACTTGAAGTCCTGGCCAAGTTTTTTTCAAAAAGGGCTGTAAGATATGGTGGCTATTGCATGACAATCGCTTTGTAAAGCAACAGCCCCATACAATACTCCCTTCTCACCTTTAGATTTAGCCAGCCCAGTCCTTCCCTGTAGGAGGTGATATGCTCATCACGCCTAACACCACATATGTATCTCACACATGAATTCTGGAAACGTTGTAGTCGTACCTGAAGCTCCCCTGACATGTCAAGAAGAACCACTGAGCAGTAGTCTAAGTAAGGTACTACCATTGCACATGCCAACTGCTTCCATAGTATCTCCGTGGTGCAAGAACGGAATAATTTCAGACTATACAGAGCTCTATTAACGTTCTTACTGACCGCATTTAATTGCGGCTTCCATGTTAACCTTCCGTCCATCACCACGCCGAGGTTGGTAACTGTATCGACAAAGGGAACGTGTACGCCGGTCTGTATCTCAATGCCTTGCAAATCAAGACTCTGAACCTGTTTGATGTTATGATCAGATCCAAAAATAATCGCCTTTGTCTTCTCGACATTGAGGCGTAGGCCAGCTGCCGATGCTTAATTCGACAGTGTTTGTGCTACAGCCGACACGCGACTGATACCATCACGAAGACCTTCCAGGGTCACTTGAGTGTAGGTTTGCAGGTTGTCAGCGTAGAGTATGAATTCAACGCCATCTAAGTCGAGTGTGTCTTGTAGGTCGTTTATATAAAGGCTGAAAAGCAAGGGTCCAAGGACTGAGCCCTGTGGCACGCCAATATTAGTGGTTAGCCAACCAGATTCCCCCTTTGTATTAGTAACGACTTTCTGTCATCTCCCCATTATATATGGCTTAAGCCACAGGAGAACACTCCTGGAGAAACCCATGCGCATCAGCTTACGCAGTAGTTTTGTGTGTGAGATGGTGTCGAATGCTTTACTAAAATCGAACAGTAACAAGATGGTCAAAAATTTTTTGTTGGTGTTAATGCCTGCTCGTATGTCCGCAGTGAGTTTTTTAGTGTTGTTTTTTCGTAAAAAGTCTGTTATTTGGTCATGTACTATTTCTTCCAGGACTTTGGAAAGAAAACTCAGCAGAGCAATTGGTCGAAAGACTGACACCGTGGATGGGACAGGCTTCTCCTTCGAAGACACTAATTGAGCTCCTTTCCAAGTTCCTGGAAAAATGCCACTGGACAAGGAGGAGTTGAAGATTTTAACAATGTGATCTCCGACAAACCAAAGAGCCTTAGCCACTATAGTTTGAGGACTTCTCTTCTAGCCTGTGATGAGAAGTGGGCAACAGCCAGGACCACGTCTGAGAAACTAACTTCTCGAAAGGCAAAGCCGTCATCACTGGCAGTGGTCAAGACGTTGTCAAGTTCTTCATCACTTTCACTTTGTGAGATCGACACCTCTGCAAAGTGGGTATTGAGCTCGTCCGGCGAGAAACCATAAAGCTCCTTTCTTGTTTTTGGCAGAAGACCCAGAGCCTTGAGCTCTTTCCAGACGTCTTTTTTGGTATCAAGAGCTTAAAAAATTCTATTCCGCAGAAAAATGTCTCGTGTATCCGAGACTATGCTGCAAGGCTCTGATACTCCCGCCACAGTCTGTCGTCTTTGGTCGGCGCGTAACGTCTTCGTACAGAGTCACGTTTTTTGTATAGATGTGCCAGTTCAGCATCAACCCATGGGAGACTGATTTTCTTTTTCGATATTAATTCTTTTAAGAGCGAGAGATACACAGAGAGATTTGATTTGATTTGATTTGACTTTATTTGACACCTTGGGGTAGAACCCCGTCTGGTTTATGTGCGCTGGTACTTGCACAGTCACTGAATACGTCACTCGTAGATCGAGAACAGATGCGATGAACAGGTGTGTGTGGTGATAGGCGCAATGTAGCAATTGACTCTGCGAGGCTGTTTAGGCGGCTATGGCTAGGTGGTGGCGGTCAGGACGATAGTCAGCAGCAGCGACGATGACCGGGCAGCATGGCGGCGAAGTCCGTGTTTTTGGCGTGCAGAAAAAGCAAATCTCTGGCTCAATGGTCAGGTCGGCGTCGCTTGTAATTGTGTAAAGCAAAAGCCAGCGTGGTTAAGTTAACTCTAGAAAAAATCTCGCCTCGTACAAGGCAGTTTATTTGGTGAAAAAAGGTCGTAAAGACGGAGCGACGCGTCTAACGAACTTACGCGTGTACCAAAGAGAGAGAGAGAGAGAGAGAGAGAGAGAGACAGAGAGAGAGAGACAGAGAAACAGAGAGAGAGAGACAGAGAGAGAGAGAGAGAGACAGAGAAACAGAGAGACAGAGAGAGACAGAGAGAGACAGAGAGAGAGAGATACTGTTTATTCATCAAAGACGAAAATTCGTACAATTGCATGTACATGTATAGTTATAATAATTAAAATATCAGTCAGTATTATATATTTGTTATCTTACATTTAACATTCAATTATTGAATTTCTTATGTATTAAATAACATTATTCGCTGTAACAGTTCGTCAGTTTATAAAATCTAAATATAATGATCTAGTCTTAGTCAAATGGCATATCACAGAACACGCTTCGTCAAAATACATAGACGAAAATAAATAAAATAGAGATAACATATTACGATAAAAATAAAAACAATACATACACATACTTTACTAAATTTTAACGTATAACTATCATGTCGAAAATTTAAAAACACACTCATTCATATGACACTTTTACAATTCACGCTAATAAATACATTCACACTTAACACTTAACACAATTAATAAATAAATTAATAAATAACTAAGTTAAATAAATAAATAAGTTAGATAAATAATTAAATTAAATAAATAAATAAATAAATTTAAATAAATAAATAAATTAAATAAATAAATACTTCAATAAATAAATAACCTAAATAAATATCCGAGTCAGATTGGGAATACACAGAGATGAACAAAATAATGTATAAACCGATTTTCGAAAAGTTCACCTCTGTATATTCCTGTCACCATGTAATTGTTTAAGGTGCCTGCCTAACGCCGTTTTAAATTTACAAAAAGATGGCAGGCACCTCACACCGCGTGGGAGCGAATTCCAGAAGTGCGCACCTTCGTGCGTCCTGGCCTAGTTTTTTTCAAAAAGGGCAGTAAGATATGGTGGCTATTGCATGACAATCGTTTTGTAAAGCAACAGTCCCATAAAATACTCCCTTCTCACCTTTAGATTTAGCCAGCCCAGTCCTTCCCTGTAGGAGGTGATATGCTCATCACGCCTTACACCACATACGTATCTCACACATGAATTCCGTAAACGTTGTAGTCGTGTCTGAAGCTCCCCTGACACGTCAAGAAGAACCACTGAGCAATAGTCTAAGTGAGGTAGTACCAGTCCACATACCAGCTGCTTCCTCAGTATCTCTGTGGTGCATGAACGAAATAATTTTAAACTATACAGAGCTCTATTTACTTTCCTACTGACCGCAATCAGTTGCGGCTTCCATGTTAACCTTCCGTCCATCACCACGCCGAGGTTGGTAACTGTATCGACAAAGGGAACGTGTACGCCGGTCTGTATCTCAATGCCTTGCAAGTCAAGGTTCTGAACCTGTTTGATGTTGTGATCAGATCCGAAAATAATCGCTTTTGTCTTGCCGATATTGAGGCGCAGGCCAGCTGACATTGCCCAATTCGACACTGCTCGTGCTACAGCCGACATGCGACCGATACCATCAAAAAGACCTTTCAGGGTCACTTGAGTGTAGGTTTGCAGGTCGTGAGCGTAAAGTATATGTTCTACACCATCTAAGTCTAGTGCGTCTTGTAAGTCGTTTATGTAAAGGCTGAAAAGCAAGGGTCCCAGGACTGAGCCCTGTGGAACGCCAAGATTGGTGGTTAGCCAACCTGATTCCCCCTTTGTATTAGTAACGACTTTCTGTCGTCGCCCCATTATATATGACTTAAGCCACAGGAGAACACTCCTGGAGAATCCCATGCGCATCAGCTTACGCAGCAGTTTAGTGTGTGAGATGGTGTCGAATGCTTTGCTAAAATCAAACATCAACAAAATAGTCAATAGTTTTTTGTTGTTGTTAATGCCTGATCTTATGTCTTCCGTCAGTTTTAGTAGTGCTGTCTACGTACTGTGATGCTGTCAAAAACCAGTCTGCATTCGGTCCAAAGTGTTGTTTTCTCGTAAAAAGTCAGTTATTTGGTCGTGTACTATTTTTTCCAGGACCTTAGAAAGGAAACTCAGTAGGGCAATTGGTTGGAAATCTGACACTGTAGATGGGACAGGCTTCTTCTTCAAAGGCACCAATCCAGCTCCCTTCCAAGTTCCCGGAAAAATGCCACTGGACAGAGAGGAGTTAGAAATCTTAACAATATGATCTCCCAGAAACGGAAGAGCCTTAGCCACTATACTTTGGGGGATGCCGTCTTCTACTCTGGCCTGCGATGAGAAATGGGCAACAGCCAGGACCACGTCCGAGAAGCTGTCTTCTCTAAAAACAAAGCCGTCATCGCTGGCAGTGGTCACGACGTTGTCAAGTTCTTCATCACTTTCACTTTGGGAGATTGACACCCCTGCAAAGTGGGCATTGAACACGTCCGGCGAGAAACCATGAAGCTCCTCTCTGGTCTTTGGCAGAAGGCCCAGAGCCTTGAGCTCTTTCCAGATATCTTTCTTATTATCAATAGCTTAAAAAATTCTATTTTGTAAAATCTTTCCCTTGTTTCCTTCGTTCGTAATTCAGCTTCTGCTGCAAGGCTCTGATATTCCCGCCTCAGACTGTCGTCTTTGGTCCGCGCATAGCGTCGTCGTACAGTCACGTTTTTTGTATAAATGTATCAGTTCAGCATGAACCCATGGTGGATTCGTTTTCTTTTTCGGTGTAAATTTTTTTAACGACGCAATTTTATCTATCACAGCCATGAGGTTGAGACTGAGGCCCTCTAGTTGACTGTCTACATCCGCCGCGGGACCATCGATCTGCGACCAATCACAGTCAGCTAGGTGAGACAGGAGGTCGTCTAACTGGATCGATTTAAAATCCCTGTAGCTGAAAGATTCAGCCACAGGGGATGCAGCAGTTTCGACCCCAATCTCGACCTCTATGATGTTATGATGACTGGAAAAAGGCGCCGGACGATTATCCCTGCTCAGTACAACATCATTATTATCGAGATGATGAGTCGCACCATGATCAACTATTTGAAGGTTGAGATCATCAGCCAACCGCCTAACAAATCTTGCATCGGCTGACGTTCCGAGTAGGTTCGCATTCAGATCTCCCATAATAATTTTATGACTAAAGTCTGTATACCAAAGCAACAAAGTCAGGGGGAAGGCTGCCCTGCTGAACACTGCACATTAAGTATTCAGGTATAAATGGCCTGCCCTCCTGTGTTGTTGTAGAGCTGCATATTAAATTGGCCTTGAAAGTGTTATGAATGTACAGGACCAGCCCGCCCCCTAGTTTGTTTCGATCAAGTCTAATTAGTGAATAGTCGTATATCTGAATGCGATCACTCCCAACAGCAGGTTCAAGGTGCGACTCAGCAACTCCAAAGATATGGTAGGCAGGACGAGCTGAAAGGTGTTGTTTAATTATGCCAATGTGCCCCATAAGAGAGGTAACATTGACAAAACCTGCTCTCAGTCCCCTACAGTGACCCCCCCCCCCCCCAGCAGTGTCTGCAGATAGTCAATTTTTTGCAACAGTTTCTTTTTGACCTGTTGACGGAATAACAGTCTTGTCAATTGCGCTTTCTTTTTCAACATTTTTTGTTATCTTATCTACAGTTGGTGATGGTTGATCAGTGGCATATGATGCCACTATGGTTTGAAGATCTGCCGCAGACGAAAATTCATGAGAGACGTCGCCATTACGCCTCTTCACCAGGAAACGGCCCCCTCTATGCCAAACGTATTTAAAATTGAGTCTCATCGCAAGGGCCTTGAGACTTCTATATTTAATAAAACATTCCTTGGTTAATAATTCATTTATAAAAATTTTCACATTAATAATCCCATCCCTTGTGTTCTGGTCAAGAGCTTCAGTGTCGACGTCTCTAGCATGAAAGTCAGTAATTAGCTTTTTGGCTCACATAATTTTCTCGCCTAACGCACTGCTGGAAAGGGTACCAACCCATGGTGACCGTCTGCGTTCACTATTTACATCTGCTGATGCCGCAGCTGTCGGTGCCTCTGGCCGAAGCAGGCGTGTGCTTATTATTTCTGATTTCCGTGTTGATGGAAGGACACGGCACAGTATTGCGTGTGCAACGTCCACACGCTAGGAGACATCACCGTCAAATATGTTAGTTTGTCCCTCCATCAATCGTTTGCACCCGCGTGCTTCGTGCAGGTGGTGCTGCATCATCATCATTGTCAATATTGTTATTATTCAATCGACTAGATAATTTTTTTCTTTTATTTACAACTTTGATGAACCCGTCATTATTGTTATTACAATTGTCATTTGTATCGCTTACATTTCTATAGTTATCGAGTAAATTACTATTTGTAGTAGACGCATTATTATTTTTACATTTGTTTGTACTTGTCTGAGAGACGATATTGTTTTGTTTACTGGGGAGCATTGCAATTTGTTGATTTTCAATTTTGTTAAGTATAAGTTGGTTATTTTTTTGGATGTTTTCTACGTTACTCTCAATTTTATTAATAGTAGTTGTATATGTAAAGGTAAAGTTTTCTTTTGTTATTATTTTTCCTATATTCTTTATTATTTCTTTGTTGTCACTTTCAACTCTATTAATTTTATTGGTTAAGTTTTGGAAATCAGTTTTAAAGGTATTTATTTTAAAATTATCAATTTTAGTTTGTGACTCAAAATTAGTCTGCTCTAAATTATCAATTTTTTCTAGTAACTTATTATAATTTACCTCAGTTTTTTTCAACAAATTGTTTGTGTCGACGTTACTATCATGTAATGTTTTATTTTTGATTTTTAAATTGTCTATTTCTTGGCAAAGCACTTGCTTCTCTTTTTTTATCTCCTCCAGCTGGGAGTGTTGTTTCGACAGTTTTTCCTCAATTTTTTGCAGCTTGAATTCAATTGAAAGTGCCAAAGTATGTACTGCTGGTAACGTATTTAGCCTATTTACAATTGCTTCCAATCTGCCTTCAATAGAGGTGAATTCGCGTACTCCACCAGGCAGGAGACCGTTGTTCCCTTTTTTAAAGCAGTGCTGTTTAACATTCAAATGACGGACGCATTCACGTCATTAACACTGCTGTTGTTCTTGGAAATGAAAGACTGCGATGTATCATAAACACGGTTTGAATCTGTACTCTTGGCCGGAGACTGCGCCGCCAACCAGAGTAGGCTGCTGGTGGGGGCGGGGCGTAGCCCCTGCAACGGAGAGAGTGAGGAGTTGGTGGGCGCGGCCTTGCTCGCCTGATTGGCACGCGCAGCTATTGCAGGCTTTTTATTGGCCGGAGTGGACGCGGCTAGCTCTATCTCTTTCCCACTCATGTTGTTAGCGTTCGTCGCGCGCGTGACTGCCGACTCGACCATCGACCTCTTCGAGTCGATGCATGCCTGGCACGCTACATCTTTGGTTTGAAGCTGTAGCGCACTTCGTTGCACGCGGGTAAGAACTGCAAGAGGCTTACACGCCGAATGACAGGTTATATTGCATATGCAGCACTTACGTAGCGAGTTGCTGCTCCTAGGGACCTCCCCATAGATGAAGCAACTGTCGACCATGATCTTGGTGGCGACAAAGATGAGTCGTGGAAGGTAATGGTGTTATGTCTAGGATGCAGCAGGTGTCGCCTCAGTAGTCGCGTAGTTGCAGTTCGAGTCGTCAGGTGGTGCCTTGCTAGTATAGGCGCTGCGTGCTGTGTGTCCAGATAGAGGTGGCATCTCTGAGTTTATTATGCTTCGTGCTTGGCTCCAGCCACTCTGCCATATTCACCTCACTTAACCTCAAAAAACCTGGCCAGGTGTTGTTGCTTCTTGGATGTTGAAATGCCGTGCAGATGGACCAGTGGAAGCTGTGATTTATTATCACAGCTATAGTTTGTATGCTCTACTGTGCAGGTACCACAACAGACCGGCTCACATACACAGGAGGCGGTAGAGTGGGGCGTAAATACTTAAAACAATAGAATATCATTAATAATAATTAGACTTTTTATGAATAATTAAACTTCTTAAAATTAATTATACTTTATTTTACTTCTTTTTATTACTTTGTACTTTACCATTCTGAATTGTTTCTTAGGTGGAAGGCTTTTTGCGAGTACTTAATGATTGATAGAATGAGTGATGTTCAGATGGTATCAAAGCTTTAGGTGCTTTACATAAGGATAATAAATTTATTAAAGTATTTTCAGGTACACCGAGATTGCTGGAATAAGCTTGTTGAAGTTTGTATGTTAAAGAATTAACGGGTCAACCAACATGTCCATGAAGATTTATCGTCTCAGGCTCGTCATAAAAAAAAATTTATAAGTCAAATATCCGGGAGTTTGTCCATCAGCAAAAACTTTTCTTACTTTTGACCTTTGCACAGCTGCTCCATTTATATTATGAGACATATTTAACTTTTCAACTAAATGTTTAAAATCATAAATGATTCCTTGATGATAATTAGTTACAGCATACGGTTTTCCAGGATTTGCTGTTGATATAATGTCGAGCTACTATTCCGGTAAATAGATACTTTTGGGTCTATTATTTCTTTCAATTGCGCTATGCATCGAGTCTGCTTCATTTTGAGTATGGCCACACTCTAACAATCTATAGATGATTCAAATATTGTACTTAACAGCTGTATAAGCAAACATGGCAAATACAAATCGGTTTTTATTTTGCCATCCGCAGTTATCGGAATACAAACGAAATTCTGTTACATTTTTAGAGCTCAATTTTTCGATACAATTTAAAAGAAAGCTAGCTATTTCTTTGGATCCTTTGTTAGCGATATCTTCTCTCCACACGTAACAGTGGCCACGGGAACGGCCGATGTCAAAAACAGTAAAATTATACATTGATAGTTTATAGTACATAATAGATGATTCAGCTTTTGGAAGAGGAAATGTTTTTTGAAAATCAAAGCACCCTACTGCAATGTGCTCATTTACTTTAGCATCTACAGAGTCAGCTGTTTTCAGATCTCTATTCTTAATTTTATTCTGTACATATGCATTATAATCATTTTGTAAATTAGCTTTCTCATCTTCAATTGATATTTACCATCTAGTACACATATCACATTGGTCCTTCTTCGACACATAAAATCCAACGTTAAATGTAGTGTTAAAAGTGTCACGATATTGTCGCTCAAATGCAGGTTAAGGAAGTACTGTGTTCAATTTTCATCCATTCCGTATACATATGATACATTTTGCGTATTGACAAACCCTCATTGAGTACTGTTTTTTACTATCCTTTCGCACGTAATGTGCCTCCTTTCTTACAAATAGATTCTCGTGCTCAATGATACATTCCTGAATCTCTGCAGGTAACTTATTACCTCGAAGGGTTTGCTTTCCTCTCTTATCAGGTGAGACTTTAGAATTATTTTAATTATTTTAGTAACCAGGAATCAAAATATCGAGTGTAGTTAAAAACATAGTTTTACACACAAATATTACTTTTTTATCTATAGTAAAAAAATACTTTCTTGTATACTGTCTTCTTGAAGAATGACGTATCGTGCCGTACATCGTACATCGTGCTATATAGTCCAACTGTATGGAGTGATCATCGATTTTCCAAAAATCGTTAAAATATTTCGGCGTTGAGTATCGGAAATTTTTGTTGAGCATTTTGTTTTGCAAGTGTTATCACAGCTATCTTTCATATATTTTGCAGGCCGATGCCTTCCTTTATAGTCTTTATATTCATTACCTGTCTTTCAGTTCTTTTTTGCAACATTCACTCTCCAGAGTGCAGGATTGACGGCTCTTTTTTCGTGTTATTTACATCCATAGAAAAATTTTGCCTTTTCTTTTTTTATCAGAAATGTTCCCGTGTGCGTGTACCGTATTTTCCTCTGCAGCATCACTTCTTGAGAACTTGAATAAGTTGATTCCTC
The DNA here is from genome assembly GCA_949152435.1 of Gastracanthus pulcherrimus. Lineage (NCBI taxonomy): Eukaryota > Metazoa > Arthropoda > Insecta > Hymenoptera > Pteromalidae > Gastracanthus > Gastracanthus pulcherrimus. Next base: position 73,575,487 of record OX424575.1, read on the forward strand.
AGAGACTACTGGTAGTACCAGTTCAATCATACCGCCGTTTTGAAGCCTATGAATACCATGTTCATTTAGTATCGCAGCATTATCAAAATTTTCATTAAAAAATTCAACATTTGAAATGATAGACTCTTCAATTAAAATGTCATTATCTGTTAAAGCTGTAAAAAAATAAAATTAATTATATAATAATAAGTAGATTGTTAAAAAAAAACATTATTTCAGATGTTTATATTTTTTAATTTTATTTAGAAAAGTATAGAAGTCATACATTTTAATATTAAATTTTTTTAAACAAATGGTTTCAAGAATGTAATATTGTGTAATATTCACGTAAATTAGTGCTTCGTACCAAGCTATTCTTATTAAACATTCGCAACTAAATCAAATTGATTAATTTTGACATACTTGAGTTTTGTGTTGAATCTATTGCAAGAGTGACAGCAAATTCATTCTCTGGCGGGTCTTTATTATTCTCCTTATGTGCCGATGAAGTTGTTTGAAACGATAATAGATCCCTTGCTTGTCGTAACAGAACTTGATCTTTTTTATTTGAAGCAAAGTCAGTATTAGATATAGCTATAAAAAATCAAATATATTTATAACTTTACCATCATTTTTGGGTAAAAGAGTATCTAAATATGAAAATTTGAACAAATGTTATTTAATAAAAATAACGTAAATGTTTAATTTTATGTGTTGTTAGGTTATATACATAACAATTAAATTGGAAAGTCATCAAAAGAAAAAAATTACTTAACCTGTCCCATTGATACCCACGTACTTCATCAGTGGCTCCCAAAATTGACACTTTCACAGTTATCATAGGATATTTTCAACTTTCCATTCTTTTGACCTGAGTTCTTTTTACATTCTATGCATGTTTAGTCATAGTTGTAACAAAAATAACTGGAGTTTATTTAATTTCATCTAAGAAAAAAATAATTTTTTCATTTTTCTTGCAAGAAAATTAGTAAAAAAAATGATTTTACCACTCAAAATAATTTTTTCCTTGGATCAAATTAAATCAACCTCAGGTATTTTTGGTCACAAGTTTGACCATTAATATATGTTGAATGTAACAGAGAATTTTCAGGTCAAAAGAATGAAAATTTTAAAATATTTTAAAAAATTTAAAAAAAAACTGCGAAAGTGTCAAGTTTGGAAGACACCGATGACGCTAGTGAGTAGCAATTGGTCAGGTTGTGTAATTTTTTCTATTACAAGTTACTTGTTATGTTTATTATGTAATTACCCTTTTACTCTGTTAACTAATTTAAAACAATAGCTGAACTCGCATTGTTATATACATTTTGTATGTACAATTATTATATTACGCATAATATTAATTATAGTATTACTCATGAGTAATATATACATACCGAACACAAGCTTTTTTTTCACAAAAGTAGATACTTTATTAATCATCTTTGGTGTTGAATAAGTAAGTTCATTATTGTATTGTAATTTATCTTTCCATGCCGTATATCCTGATCCATTATGTTGAGATATTACAGAATCATAACCACTATCAATCGAGTTCTGAGCTATAAATGAAATAATATCAATTTTACAGTACGTATGCATGGAAGCATATTTATTTACAATTTACCAAGGCTATTTTGAATATCAATAAACAAAAGTAAACACATTTTATTTATAAAGTATTTCTCTTCAATTCTTAATTTTATCATCAAATCTATACCAAATATTTAGTGTAATACGTAATTTTTTAAATTGTAAAACAAATTTGCTAATAAAATATACAATATGTTAACAGTTTGAAATAGAACCTCCAAAACACACCTCATGAAGTAAGCGAATTTATTGAATTTTACTTACATTGGCTTTGGCATGAGTCCACTGGCATATGGTTTTGCAATTCTTTATTGTCTAATTTGACACTCATTGTTTCTAGACAATATTTCACATTTCACATAGAAAAGTATTCCCTACTAGCCATGCACTTCGATAGCTGGTATGCAACGTCTCTCATTTATCACCGATCGCCAAACACCGAACGCCGAGTCTCCGATAGCCGCGAATTTTGCAGGTTAAGTTGAGTTGACTTTCTTGTTTATATTAGATGTCGCAGGGCACGCATTCTGCAGTTACGCGGTTTCTACTTGGAAAAATGGCTGGCGACTCAGGATAAAAAAATTACACTTTTATTAGTTTCTTATTAGAGAGTTATATAATACGAAACACTTGTGTGTGTGTGTGTGTGTGTGTGTGTGTGTGTGTGTGTGTGTGTGTGTGTGTGTGTGTGTGTGTGTGTGTGTGCGCGCGTGCGTTTGCGTGTGTGTGTGTGTGTGTGTGTGTGTGTGTGTGTGAGTGAGAGGGTAAATTCGTAAACAGCATAAGTTATAAATAATCTTGTGTAGTTTAAATTAATTTCAGTAATGCTTCATAAGATAACATAGTTATACAATTGGTTCGATAGATTATCAACACTTTCTTTTATAAAGTAGGTTCAAAAGGGTCAATTATGGGTTAAAAAATGAATTCCAAAAATATTTTTGAACTATCGTTATGAATTGTTATCGTGCTTGATGTGATATAAATTTTGAGACTTGACAAAATGTGATAGTGTAAAAAGTTCTAAAGTGATTGATGATTTCGCTAGCTAACCGGTGTTGAGTTCGAGGGAAGAGGATTAATTTGTAAACAGTGTTGATTAAAAATAACCTCGTCTGGTTATAAATTAGTTTCAACAATGCTTAATAATTGGTTCGAAGATTTTGTTACTCGTTTAGCGGTATTTTTATGGAATAAACCTATTATTCGCTTTGAGTATACAGTTTTTTCATTTATTTAAGCCAACGTTTCGGGTCTTCTTTTTAGACTCCTTTTCAAGGCTATAATCATACAAAAATATAAAATATTTCATAAGTAATGTACAATAAAAAAATATAAATAAATAAAAACATAAATAACAACATGAAGCAAACCTAACCCACCAGGCAGTAAGTTTAAGTAATCTAAGGAACTGATTTAGAATAATATTTTACACATTATAAAAATTAATAGTGACGTATATACTTCATACTTTGATATTAAAGCTCAAACTTACGAAAAAGCGCTGCACAAAACTCTTCACACAAGAGCGGAGCTGGATAGCCAAAAGGTAGTAAAGGCATGCTGCTCCGCTCGTAGGTGGGCGACTTGTGAGAGCAGGTATAGAGAATTTGACAATACTGTGCAAAATTTTGGGTGGGAGAAAAGTATGGGGGAAGGTACGGTGCTAATGATAGGGAACCGACAGCGAGAGACATCGACGAGTACCAGGCAAGAAAGACATAGAAGGAAGCGCACGGGAGTATACAGCTCAGCACGCGCATAGCTACACGCACCGATAACCCTGTGTGCAGGCACACACACATAGCTTGTGTACCGCGCTGCGGGGGATCCACCACAGCTAGAATAGTCAAGCGAAAAATTATCGCGCTCCCTCGTATGCCGCCTCCTATACTGCTGTATTCTCCCGGTACTAGCAGGTCTGTGTATGCACGTATTATATAAACAAAATGTATGTTATGAACAAGTAAAACAGCTAGTATTGTAATTTATGGTTATTAATTAAATTAATTGAATATTTACGTGTTAATTAAATTTCTTGTGCCCTCAATCCTATTAATGTATTGTCATAATAAAAAATATTTAGAATTTCTGAAAATTTTCTATTTTTACTATTGTTTTCAATATCAATAATTTGGAAAGAATCAAAATGACAGCAATGTCCAGTATTATCAACATGGATCGCTAAAGCCGAAGTATCAATCTTGTTGTTAATTACATCATTCCTATGCTCATTCCGTCTTTTTCCGCATTTTCGCTTAGTGCGACCAACATCCAGCACAATCCACTTTATACACAACATTACATACTTCTAATTTATTAATCTTATCTTGCCCCAACTTAACCATATCATTAAATCTATTAATGTTACGGGTAATAAGAATTATGTTATGTTTGTGTAAATTTTTGTTGTTAATAAAAATTTATTAAAAGAAAGATAAATAGTTTGTTTACGTAAATCTAAGTTAATGTTAATATTATAATTTTCTTATTTATCACTCTATATAATGTATTCAATTAGGGTATATTTCTCGATTTTGTAGATTAAAACCAACAGTTCAATTGTTAGCGACGTTTCGATGATTCTTCACCATCTTCATCAGGCTATACCTTTATTCATAATAATATTTACAATTGGAACATACATAATTATATTTAATATTTACATTATTTGTTACTCACTATTCGTTACGCATTAATAATTATGTATGTTCGAATTGTAAATATTATGAATAAAGGTATAGCCTGATGAAGATGGTGAAGAATCATCGAAACGTCGCTAACAATTGAACTGTTGGTTTTACTCTACAAAATCGAGAAATATACCCTAATTGAATAATGTTATTATTATTATTATTATTATTATTATTATTATTATTATTATTATTATTATTATTGTTATTATTATTATTATTATTATTATTATTATTATTATTATTATTATTATTATTGTTATACTTATTATTATTATATAAAAGTCTTTTTTAATACGGTAATAATAGGGCAATTACCCTTGTGAACTTTAATAAGTGCATAGGCGCGTGGCAAAATCGTGTTATCTAATTTAGCATTATAAATATTTGAGGCAACATCACATTCAAAAACACCTTTATTGATCCGCGTTTCTAGTAATAACGAAATGGTATTTTGTAACAAGCGGAGGGGGTTCTTTTTAAGCGGTTTATAATACTTTACATCATTGAGAGAATTTTCAACTTTGTTAATGTAATCATCTTTATCAATAGCAACTGTGACATTCCCCTTATCAGCTCTAGTTAAAAAAAGATTATTATTGTTTTTTATAAAAAGTTTAGTTTTTTAATTTTTTCATTAAGAATTCTATCCTCAATACTATATATGGTTTATTCTTAACTTTATTGTTAATAATGTATAAGACATCATTTCTTACTTACTCTATTCCTTATTGTTTCGGAATTATCAAAGCTAGCCTCTAAACTATTGAAATATTCAAAAGCTAAGCATTTCTCAAAATCAATATTAACATTAAACTTTTCACCTAAGCGAAGTACATAAGAAATATCTATTATGATTTAGTGTCCAAATTCCTAAAGATATTTCTGATGTACTTAGTTTAGGTGTAAAGTTTAATTTTAATACTGATTTTGAGAAAGCTTAGCTTTTGAATATTTCAAAGATGATTACATTAACAAAGTTGAAAATTTTCTCTACGACATAAAGTATTATAAATCGTGTGACAATCCGAATAAATTGATAAAAAATAAAATTAATTTATTCTGACTAATTATTTATAATAATTTCCATTTAATATTGTTCTTGGCAAATCAATATAGTTAATGAAATTATTAGATAAAAAAGTATAAAGCGTAAAAATCATTAGTAATAAACACACTGTTTATAACTATTGGTTGAATCTTGTTAATAAACAATTGTTAAATAAACAAAATCTGGTGATAACTATTTACTGGATTAGTACATCATTAATAGTAAATAATCAAAATGAATATTCAGTAAAATCTGAATATTATAGTATTTTAAAAGCCCGCGATCGTCGAGCACAGGCACCACAAGTTGAATCAAGCGATTGCGGCAACGCGGAGAGGGGATTCCCCAGTAAAAGAGTCGGTGGCGGCACTCCCGCGGGTATAAATAGAACGAGCGCAGCGGCGCACGAGACTCAGTCGTCACTGACTCTCCCGCGTTGGTGGCCTAACTAGTTAGCCTACGTATGAGGACTAGCGCAACTGAAGCCACTAGCTTCGGCTTTAGCGCTCAATATCCCACCCGTCTCTCACTGTAGCGTCTTGGAATCGTCCTTGACCTTTCCTATGTACAAGCTAACGAGGATTAAAAGCCCTAATATTAATTAAATAATCCTATTCTTTTATTATTGCAAAACCCTCTTCCCATTCCATGTGCACAGCCAGGACTTATCGCGGACCTTCCGGCATCGCTCTGGGAGGTGTTAACGTGCAAGGCTAGGCTTTTACCAGAGAGCCTCTCTCGCAACGGCCAGCGCGCTGTACGAGGGTACGGTCTCAGTGTTTTCCTTTGATGCGTGCACACCGCATACGTGTATAGTGTACGCGTTGAGCGGTATTTCCTTGCTTGCCGAACACGAGTACTAACGCACACTCGTGGCTTATCGAGCTGGTAAAAAACCCTTTCACACTGCATTTCGGGGCAGCCGATCGTGGAGGCCCTAGAAATGCAGTGCCTAGTATCGCGTAGGATTTATTTGGAAAACCTGTCGAATCTTTCCTAATCATTATAATGTTGAAATCACGTTTCGCAGAAAATTTAATAACAAAATTTTGGAAACAAATCTGGATAGTTGCAACTACTTAAAAAGAACCCCCTCCGCTTGTTACAGAATAGCACTTCGTTATTACTAGGAACGTGGAGCAATAAAGGTGGTTTGAATGTGATGTTGGCTTAAATATGTATAATGCTATATTAGATAAAACGATTTTGCTACGCGCCTATGCACTTATTAAAGTTCACGAGGTTTAATTACTCTATAAGAATTATAGTATCGACTATAAACAGGCCGACATATAGATTTGACAAGTGGTTATCACTACTTTTTTAATATATGTACACCCAACCCCGCGTCTTTTTTAAAAACAGCTTTGCACTTAAAGACATTATTGATCACACAACCATTCCGGCTAACCAATCATTGATTTCTCTAGATGTTGTGTCCTTTTTATTCAAACCTTCCTAAAATTTTGATCCTCAAAGTAGTTAGTAAAAAATGGAAGTATCTAAAATTCTATTTGAGAAATTGCTTATCTAAATCAGAGTTCCTAGAAGGAGTCTCGCACTTGTTTGACTCTACCTATATGCAATTCAATGGGCGTTACTACCAGCAGATAAGGGGGGCACCCAAGGGATATTCCATTAGCCTTTGGTTTGCAGATATGTCTCTAGAACTACTAGAAAACTATTGTTTAAATTTGTTAAAGAACAGTATAACTTTGTTTAAATGGTACGTTGATGATTGTTTTTTAATTGTTATAACGGAAAACATTGATAGACTTTCTATAATTTTTAATAAATATAATCCTGCCTTGCGATATACAGTAGAACTAGAATCAAATAATAAAATTAGTTGTTTGGATATGGAGATTACCAGAATTCAGAACGATATATATAAAACCAATTGGTTTAGAAAGAACACAGCATCGGAAAGACTTTCAATCAATTTTGCGTCACACCACCCCCTCTCCCAAAAAAGGTATCATATATAATCTTGTTGATAAGCGCATTTTACTAGCTCATGATTCTTTTCATAAAGATAATATCTCACTAGTTACTAAATGTTTCTTAGTGAATAATTATCCACTCAATTTTATGAATAAATATATTAAAAAAAGCCTCTTATATAATAATAATAATTTTTTTCGATGGTATGCAGAAAATGCCACTTAAGGGACTATTACCGGTTATAATTTTGAAAAAAATCGATTTTTTTACATTTTTTGATTCCTTATACCTTCAGAAATCATCTCCTAAATTTTTATAAAGAAATGTGAAAAAATAAGAAAGTTTTAACAGTTTTAGCGCTTGCGCGTTTTCGGTGCGTGGCACCTGGTTTCACGATTTTCGGTAGCTGCGCATCTCCTCTCTCAAATATAGCTGAGTGTCGACTTTCTCTCACGTGTTTAGTATATATTTGGAAGTGTACACAAACGTTTAAGATACTACATAAATAAATAGTAAAAAAACTTTAAACGCGATATTTTCAAAATGGTGTTTTTTCAATCGGCCCAGACTTATTCTCCACAACCATTCGATGGATCATTTTAATTCTCAGTGAGTTTTGTTCGTTTTTATGTCCTCTACCGTAATTTACCAGAAAATTGCAGAAAACTTGGAACAAAAAATTGACAAGGGGACAAAAGGGAGGGGGAAACGTAATTTTTACAACATTTTTTTCACATAATCGCCATTTTGTTTTTAAAATGATTTTTTTTACAAAAGGTGATAAATTACGATGTAAGACACCGTCTTCTTTAAAAAACTTTTTGAATTTTTTTTTCAAAGTTGCCAATTTCAAGATTAACCCTGGACCACTATGCAGTGTCATTTTCAGCACTCAACTTTAACGCGCTCCATAAAATTATGTAAACATTAAAAAAAAATTTTTTTTGTAATTTTGAAGAGTAAATTAATAAAATAAAAAAAGTTGTACAAAGTTCTGTAACAAAGGAAACGAAAAAAAGAAAATTTAATTATAGGTCATTTTTTTCCTTTGTAACCGATAATAGTCCCTTAAGACACACCCGACTGGGTCCGCACAGCCGGGTAGTGTGGGGCTGGTTGGAGATGTATCCGTCGTGTGTACAATATAGGACGAAAAATAAAATAAACAAAAACGGGGGAAAAAAATCCACAGCCGTTGCATCCCAAACCGACCCACTAAAACCTACCACCCTTTCCTCTTCTGGCGGAACCCACCCTGATACCGTTTATCACATTACCTCAGGGTGGTACCATTCTTACGTTATCTGGACGACCGCTTCTGCCTAGATCTGAAACAAGGCAAAACAGTCATCGTTAAAGTCCCGCGTGGGGTGCTTACATCTAATCCGTCTCACACATACGCGTGTCCGAACCGGCGCATTCGGTCTCCGCACAGAAGGAGAAGTTTCCTTATCCCTCCCCGCGACATTTGTATGGAGTGCTTGATAGTGTTATTAACTCCGGGCTGCTTCTCCAACGCTTTTCCCATATTTTTGAGGATTTCATCTATAACCTTTATGAACTCCTCAATGCTACTTACCTCCGGGCGGCTGAGCTGTTGTGTGCCGCTCGGTAGCGATTTTGGAGCGAGCTGCTCCACTACCACCATCGCTTCTGGGAAGGTTTGGGTTTAACCTGTCTTCTGCCTCATCACTTGGTTTTCTACGGACATTTTCTTTCTTGATTGTTAACCGGCGCTTCGTGCGTAGGGGGGAGAACCGAAATAGCTAGGACCGGGTGCACCCTCGGATACTTTGATCCTACCCCAGATCCCTGAGGTCCAGCCTTCATTTTCCCGGTCCCGGAAAACACGGATGGACCAGGACTCGCCCGGAGCAACAGGAGTTCCGATCCCCCTGCCCAATACGCACTTCCTGATCAGGGTCCGAAGCGGCCGGCTTCTGATCCCGCGTCGGAACTAACCGCCTCGGCAGAGCTAGGTTTACATCAGCCCTTCGCCCATGCCGATGGGAACAATCGCCAGGGGTCCGGACACTCCCAGCGTGTCCCGGAGCGAGAACAATCGGGTCGGGCGGTTCTTTGTGCATCTGCGTCACGACTAGCGTATCGCCCGAGAGGAGGTGTTTGAATATTTTGTTAACTGTAGTGCGTGTGATAAGTGTAGGGTAATGATTGTAAGAGTAAATGTATGTAGAGTGTGTTCGGTTACCATTTAGTCATCTTCTTGCTTCCAGGCGAACTGGCAAGTCATCCAGCTATAAGCCCTACCGGGAAGACCGCTGCGCTTCCTTATATCAGGAAGTCTATGCCTTGGCCACGCGTCAACCCAGGCAACCGCGGAGGGAATAATAATAATAATAATAATAACTAGCTACATCACTCGCTCGCTAACGCCCGCTCGTATAAGTTAAAATTAAAATAGTAGAATAATGATACAATCTTTGTATGTAATATTATTATTGGGATATTATTAGTATACTAGAATATAAATATTGTCTATTAACAACAAATTATCTAAGAATATTCAATACTATTAGTTCAGGGCGCCAAGCGAGTCTATGGCTAAAGATGTTAAATTTGGAATTACGTTTAAATATAAATAGATGATGATAAGCTATTATATATTTTCAATCAATACGTGAAATAATTGGCTTGGGTGTTTAGTTGCACGACTGTGGGGGTTTTCGAGTGAATCTAAAAGTTATTTAGTTTAATTACATTATTTTTTGTTTGAAAATAAAATGACTATTTATGAAGATGATTCATGAATGTTGATATATAACTTTATACATTAGTTTTATAGTTTAACGTTTAGTTGATCATCAAATGAACTATCTATGATTATACATATATCATAATTTTAAGTTGCAACATTTTTAAACATTTTAGTTCAAGGGACCTACCTTTTATTAAATTATATATTCCGATACTGCAAGACGAATTTTAACTTAATTATTACATTTTTTAATTTTAATTTAGAAGTGGTTGTTAAAAAAATATAATATAAATAATTAAAATAAATTAATCAAATAAAACATAAAAATAATAATAATTTTCTAATTATATAAAATATGTGTTTATGGGCTATGATAGTGATCATTATATTTTTAAATTGTGCAATTTATATTTCCAAAAGAAATCCCTGGTCTCTGTAATGTCGACTAAGACTGGAGATTAGGCATTAAAATTAAAGAATATTAAATAATAAAAAAGATAATAAATCTGTAATTGAATCGCAGAAACAATCTAAGGCATTCTATAAAAGAGTATTTCACTGCATATTGATTCAGATTTGATTTAATATATTTATCTTTCTTATATAAATAAGTGATTATTGAATAACTTTTGCGTTTGCACATTGAAAGCAAAAAATATCGGCAATTTATGATATACGTCACTGTGCATTTCATCAGCATTATTGTTCTCATTTGGCTAAAAATCAATATCTTTATTATAAAGAAGTCGCATTGTTTATCATGAAAAATATTCAAAACGGTATTTTGGTTACAAATAACAACCGAATTTTATGCAATTTAAACTAGTCAATGCTTACACAAATTTTATGTACAAACTATGTGGATCTTTTCAAAAAACTTATTTTTCTTCGAGTAATTATTTAAAATATAGAAGTCGATACACAGATTCTAGTAAAAAATTTCAATTCTTGAAAAAATGGACTTACTATATATACCCTTTTATATATTCATTTTATATAAATTTTATATGATTTTCAAAAGATTCCGTTATTATATACGTTCTAGCAAATATATATATATATATATATATATATATATATATATATATATATATATATATATATATATATATATATATATATATATATCAATTTGATGTATAAGCCTGTAAAGACCAATAAGTAAATTATTTAATTATTTTATAATTCTTTTTATACATAATCAATGAATAATAGTCTCAACCCTGTAAAATATAGAGTCAAATTTTGTAGATCTATTTATGTATATGTATTACGTTCACTAATGATTAGTTAGATTTATTATGATTATTATTACCTATAATGCAAGAAATAAAATACATTTTACATTTATGTTACGTCTTTAGTTCAAGTAGAATATTTACGAGTTTCGTAAAAACCCAGATATATAAAATAATAAATCAACATGAAAAGCATATTAAAAACATAATGTTATGTTTATTATTAATTATTATGACAGATTATTAACAATATTATCCGTAGTGCAAGAAATGAAATACATATAATATTAATTTTATGTCGTTAATTCACGGTCGACTTTTTGGATTTTCGTACTTTTCCAGAAATACGAAACGCTTAAGGGGGGGGGTAAGGTATTTAATTTTTTTTTTCGTATTTTCTTTAATTTTGAAACTGAATGCGTTGTATCTCAAGAATATTGTGTAAAAATTTCAAGTCGATCGGAGCAAAATTGCAGGTGTTATAAATATTTTCTTACCTGTTGGATTTTCATACCTGCTCGGTTCGAGCGCGCTATTGTTACCTGGCAGCTGCTACTCTCCCTATATTATACCGAACCGTTCCTCCTACTTTCTTTTATAGAAATTTGAAGACCAGTATAAACATGCTCACACCTGTACCGTATATTTAGTCAGTGTAGAGAATATAATTTAGTTTAGCAGTAAACTTTCTATCGAACAGACGTACACGTGCGCTCCAATTTTTCGCATCATTTTCGTGAAGTTTTGTGGAAAATTATTGCTACAATGCCAAAGAAAGTTAAAAGGTGTGATAGAAAATCAAGTGGTTCGAAGTTATATCGATCTAGAAAGATTGTACCGCCGCAAAAACGTAAAAAATAAGACATTTCAATAAGTAGCGCGTCAGCTAAAAAAATAAGAGTGACCGTTGAACATCAAATTAAGGAGGATCTTGAAAAACACTATAGGATAATAGATTTTCTATTAGTCTTTTCAACAATTTCTACGCTAGTGAAGTGTGTAAAATGTGATGGAAAAGTAAATTTCCATTCGACTAAGCGAGAAGGCCTTGGATTTAATATCAACGTATCGTGCGAAAGCTGTTCCGTGATTACAAATGTTCCGTCTAGTGAAAGAATAAACTCCAGTGCTTACGAAGTTAATCATCGGTTTGCTTTCGTGATGAGGATATTAGGCCTTGGATTATCTGGCTGTGATAAGTTTTGCGGCTTGATGGATTTGTGTAATAGCTTTTTATCAAGACCGACGTACAATCATTACATGAAAAATATGTCCTCGACTGTAAGAGAAGTAGCGAATCGATTTTTTTTTATCTGCTACAAAAGAAGAAAAATTGCTACAGCGGACGAGAAGAATACTCAAGATACTGACGAACTCACGGTATAAGGCGACGGAACATGGAAAAAAAGAGGCTACTCATCTTTATTCGGCGTCACATCGTTGATCGGTTACTTCTCAGGGAAAGTTCTTGACATTCTTGTCAAAAGTTCATACTGTCACGAATGTAAAACTTGGGAAAGTAAATTAAATTCTGCCAAATACGAAGAATGGCATGAAAACCATGTAAATGCTGGAAAATGTCAGTCAAATCATACTGGTGCAGCTGGAAATATGGAGGTCGAAGCAATCAAAACCATGTTTCAACGCTCGGTACAGAATGGTGTGCGATATCGCAACTATATCGTCGACGGTGACTCTAAAGCTTACTCCGGGTTAGTGAATTCTAAACCTTATGGTGATGATTTTTCAATAGTGAAGAAAGAATGTGTAGGACATGTTCAAAACAGAATGGGCACTCGTCTCTGTGAAATAGTCAAGAAGACCGTTGTAGATACTGAAACTAAGGCTGGAAAGAAGATAAAAAAAAAGTTTGTCTGGTAAAGGGAGGCTTACGGCTAAGATGATTGACAAACTGACGGTATACTACGGTTTGGCTATTAGACGTTACTCTGATTCCGTGGAAAATATGAAGAATGCTATCTGGGCAACGTTCTTTCACTACAGTTCGACAGACGAGAATCCACAGCATGAAAAATGTCCGAGCGGCGCGGACTCCTGGTGCGAATGGCAAAAAGCTGCAGCTGCTAATGGATTGGATTCGATCAAACACACGTACAGTGCTCTTCCAAATGATGTTTTGGATACCATCAAGCCTATCTATGAAGATCTAAGCAAAGATCCTCTCCTGGAGCGATGTGTCGGAGGCTTCACGCAAAACAACAATGAGAGTTTGAACCAACTTATGTGGCAAATCTCATCAAAGCACTTGAGCGGAACCTCTGTGATAGTTGAGATTGCGGCTTCTGTGGCAGCCTGTGTCTTCAATGAAGGTTCTTTTGCTCTACTATCTTTCATGCAAGACATGGGAATCTGTAGGGGATCAAGCGCTCACGAATGGACGCGTCAACTGATCACATTCGTATAAACCGAGCAGAGCAGGAAGCTGAAAATCAAACTAGAGATGGCAGGATTCGTCGTAGACAGGAGCAAAAAGATGCTTCAGACATCATAGATGACAGCAACATCCTCTATGGACCTGGCATCGATGATTCAGTGTGAGGTAAGCCGATAAATCTCGCTTATGAACGTTTTATTCCAAATTATTTAGTGTTCAAAACTTTAAAGCGTTTTTCCCAAAACTCAAGTTTTCAAAGTCGGTGCCCATATTAACTTCAAAACTATTGCACCGATCCTTTCGAAATTTTAAACACTATTTCTTTACATAATTTATGAGGTAACGCTGGAGCTTTTTTTCCAAATTCGTTTATATTTTTCATTTTACAATAACAAATTAGTCGTTTTTTTTGCAAAAATCGCGTTTTTTCATGTAAAGTGTTCCCGCAAAGTGAAAAATAGAAATTTCGAAAATCCCTCCCAGCGTTACCTGGGAAACGCAATTATCTGACGAACGAACTTCGGTTTTTCGATTTCAGATGATCCAGCACCGAGTTATGAGGGGCATCGCAATTCAACTTTTTTCTGAGACGCTTCCGAATAATTGATGCCATTGCCGTATTTTTCAATATTTTTTCATGAAAATATTCAACAATATTATTTAAATGGACTACAATAATGTAACATTGGGTTTAATAAATAAATTTTAACTGAGTTATGAAAAAAATCACAAAAATGTGCTTTTTTTTGCACAAATTAACCTTACCCCCCTCCCCCTTAATCTACATAAAAGAATGTATTAAAAATATAAAATCTATGCTAACTGAATATTTTCTTTTATGTGGAAAAAGAATGATCACAAAAAGGAATAAAATGAAACATAAAAAAAAACAATAAAGATTTTAAACACGTTGAAATAATAAAGAAATTCTTAAGAAAAACTGGAGGAAAAACATGAAACGGCGCCAGCAGACAACATAAAAGACACATTAAACACATTCAAATATGCTAGAAGAACATTTTTAATTTTGTAAGCAAAAAATGTCCTCATGAAATAACAAAATGAAACACAAAAAACAATAAAGAAATTTACCCACGCCGAAATAATATAGAAAAACTAAAAAAAAAAGTAAAAATATGATCAAAAGCCACATCCTAAACCATAATTAGACCAAATACTAAACGTAATAAAACCATAAAATATGCTAGCAAAATATATTTTTTTACAGGAAAAGAATGACCATAAAGCAGAACAAAATAAAACACAAAAAACAAAAAAGAATGTAACCCCTTAAAAATAATTAAGATACAGTAAAAAAAATGCGAGAAAGACATCAGAAACCACAAAACGGAGAGACAGACCGAGTTTAAAACCATAAAACGTAATAAATGTGTTTGCTACATATGTCTTTTTGGAATAAATTAATTCAACATAATAAAAGAAAATAAATTACAACATCAAAATTACGAAAGCGCTAAAAAATTGATGAAAAACTAAATTTTATGATCATTTGCAATATTAATATAATGTAGATACAGTAACTTAGATTTACGAAACCAAACTATTTATGTTTCTTTTTAATAAATTTTTAAGATCAAAAATGAACCAGGCAATTTACACAAACATAACATAATTCTTATTACCCGCAACATTAATAGATTTCATGATATGATTAAGTTGGGGAAAAATAAGATCAATAAATTAGAAGTATGTAATGTTGTGTATAATGTAGATTGTGCTGGATGTTCGGCATCTTGTGTTGGTCGCACTACGCGAAAATGCGGAAAATGACGGAATGAGCATGGGAATGATGTATTTAACAACAATATTGATACTTCAGCTTTAGCGGTCCACGTTGATAATACTGGACATTGCTTTAATTTTGATTCTTTCCAAATTATTGATATTAATAACAATAGTAAAAAGAGAGAATTTTCAGAAATTCTAAATATTTTTTATTATGACAATACATTAAATAGGATTGAGGACACAAGAAATTTAATTAACACATCAATATTCGATTCATTTAATTAAAAACCATAAATTATAATACTAGCTATTTAACTTGTTGATAACCTCCATTTTATTTATATAACACGCTCATACACAGACCGGCTAGTACCGGGAGACTAGAACAGTATAGGAGGTAGCTTGCAGCCGTGCGCGATAATTTTTCGCTTGGCTATTCTGGCTGTGGTGGATCCTCCACAGCGCGGTACACAAGCTATGTGTGTGTGTGTGCCTGCAGACGGGGTTAACCATGCGTGTAGCCACGCACGCGATGAGCTGTATTATATCGTGCGCTTCCTTCTATGTCTTTCCTGTCTAGTAACTGTCGATGCCTCTCGCTATCGGTTCCCTCTCCTTAGCACTGTATCTTCCCCCACACTTTTCTCCCACCCAAAATTTTGCAGAGTATTCTCAAATTCCTTTGCCATCTTTTGGCTATCCAGCTCCGCTCGTGTGTGAAGAGTTTTGTGTAGCGGTTTTTCGTAAGTTTGAGCTTTCGTATCAAAATATATTTCACTATTAATTTTTATAATACATAAAATATTATTCTAAATCTGTTCCTTAGATTACTTGCTGCGCTAAGTAGGGTTGATAAGTGCTCTCGCATCTAATCTTCTTCTTTCTTCTCTATCTATCTTCTATATATAAAAATACTTGTCCTGACTGACTGACTGACTGATACATCAATGCCCAGCCAAAACCACTCATCCGATTAACTTGAAAATTTGTGAGTACCATCTACCCACATAGTAGGTGCACACTAAGAAACGGTTTTTTGAAATTCCACCCCCCGGGGATGGAAAGGGTTAAAATGTGTTTTTTCGATTTTTTACTATATGTCTGCGGGAAAAGGAGATTTTGAGACGGTTCTCGCGGCAAAAAGTCTGGAATAACATCAGGAAAAAAGCAATTTCTGGGTTTTTCGGAATTTCACCCCCAGGGGGTGAAATGCGTCGAATATGCATTTTTCATTTTTTCACTATATTTCTGCGGGGAAAGAGATTTCAGGATGGTTATTGCGGCATTATATCTGGAATATCATTATTACTCAGAAAAAAATTTCTTAGCTTTTTAAATTTCACCCCCAGGGGGTGAAATGCGTCAAATGTGCATTTTTACAGCTGTACTATATTTATGTGGGGGAAAGAGATTTCAGGATGGTTCTTGCGGCATCATATCTGGCACGACATTAGGAAAAAACCATTCGAAAAAAACACACCCTCCATGCTTTCAAACGGTTGAAACGCTTCTTCCATTTCTTACTAAATTTTCGCAGAGAAAAAAATTTTCGCAGAGAAAAAAATTTTTGCAGAGAAAAAAATTTCAGTATAACAGAACGAGACTGTTTCCGTGTCGTAACTTTCGAAATGATAATACGAAGGGAACGTGCAGTGTTGATATCTCTCATGAATTTTAAAGTATGTAATACCGATAAAGAGCCGCTAGATGGCTACGCTGAGCTTCAACCACAAGAGAAATAATCGAGTCTCATTATATATAGAGGCGATGAAGCCTTGAAAAGGCATTGGGAGTCTGAGAACTCTAGCCTATTGTGAGTAATATCACGGTTTTCCTGCGATGTCACGATGATTGTGGAAATATTGAGCATAAATGGCGTTATGACGCCACATAAAGTAGTTCCCATGTTGGCGGATGGTGCTTGCCTCTTCAATGCAATATCTTTTCATCTGTACGACACTCAAGTTTTGTCTCGGGAGATTCGTATTCAGATTGTAGATCATATTGTTAACAATTGGCAATATTTTTCGATCATGTCTCATGATGATATAGGAAATAATTATAGAAATTCTGAGGAATACTCGATCGATATGTTAAAACATTCCACTTATGGAAGTTTATGCGAGTTAGTAGCTGCTGCACAAATATTGGGTTTCACTTTTGAGGTATATCGCAATGGACATCTGTATGAAAGATTCGGTGTAGAAGGAAGTCCCATTAAGAGACTTCGTTTCACATTAGACTTATCAAAGGGACATTTTGATGTTTATTTACCTTGCAATGACGCTACAACTGTTCAAAATATTTCTGATAAAATACCGAGTCCCGCAAAGCGTATGGAAATTTCTGATCCAATATCCAGTTCTGCTAAGCGTAATAAGAAACGTCGTGCAAGATTCACAAATAACGTGTGGAAAAATCAACTCAAAAGAGCCGCTAAAAAATATCAGATGAATCATCCGGAAGCTCATAGAGCCGCTGCTTCTTCTTACCAGCAAAATCATCCGGAAGCTCATAGAGCCGCTGCTTCTTCTTACCAGCAAAATCATCCGGAAGTTCATAGAGCCGCTGTTAGTGTTTATGAACAAAGCCGTCCAGGATTACGCTCAGAAAGGCGCTTACTTCCATGGAAGATTAAAGCTCTTTCCGGAATGAAATACGATCCAGAGATATCATATGAAACCGATAAAACTGTATCCATCGGCACTATGAGTCACAAATGCAAACACTGTGGCGCTTTAAAGTATAAAACTGAGCCACCAGGAATGTGCTGCAGTGCCGGCAAAGTGCAACTGCCACCTACTTTGCGTCTTCCCGAACCACTTTTCAGTTTGATCATGGGCTCTCACCCGGACCATGTACATTTCATGGACAGGATTAGAAAATATAATAGCTGTTTCCAAATGACATCTTTCGGAGCCAAACAAATCAAGGAACATGGATTTATGCCTACTTTCAAAGTACAAGGTCAAGTGTATCATTTAATTGGTGGTCTACAACCTTTGCCCCAACAAAATCCTCAATTTCTACAGATTTATATTGTTGGAGAGGATGAAAGAGAGGTACGTATAAGATCTGGTCACATCCCTGACGTACGCCAGGATATGGTAAAACAACTGCAGACGATGTTCCATCGTTATAACTCCTACATAAAGGATTTGAAGACTACTCTCGAAAAAATACCTCAAAATTGTAAAAACTTCGAACTTGTAATTCATGCTGATAGGAAACCAGCCAATGCTCATCGTGGCCGATATAATGTTCCAGCAGCAAGTGAAGTTGCATTGGTCATACTTGGACAGCAGTTTGAAAAAAGGGATATTGTATTACAAAGTCATGATGATAAGTTACAAAAAATAAATGAGGTGCATCGTTCGTATGATGCCTTACAGTATCCTTTACTGTTTTGCCGGGGTGAGGACGGTTACTCTGTAGATGTTTATCAGATCGATCCAAAAACAAATTTACCTCTTAAAAAAACAGTATCTGCAATGAATTTCTATTCATACCACATCATGATCCGAGAAACAGAGATCAACCATTTACTGTACTGTCGATCTCTCTTTAATCAATTCTTAGTAGATATGTACGCGAAAATTGAAACAGAACGATTAAACTTTATTCGGAACAACCAGGCGCAACTTAGAGTAGACAATTATATGCACCTAAAAGATGCTATTGGAAGACAAGATACCGATGTCGCCGAACTAGGTCAGATGATAGTGCTTCCATCGTCTTTTACTGGATCACCACGGTATATGCATGAAAAGGTCCAGGATGCTATGACGTACGTCCGCAATTTTGGTCGTCCGGACTTATTTATAACATTTACGTGTAATCCCCGATGGAGCGACATTACAGAAGCATTACTACATGGCCAAAAGTCTTACGACCGGCATGATATCATAGCTAGGGTCTTCCACTTGAAAGTGAAATCGCTTATAGCATTATTAAGGTGATGCTAAAGCCATTGGTCACCGACAAATAGGAGGAACCATTTTCTCATTTAATTTTTAATTTTTAGCAAATGTCTTTATGGAACGTTATTATTCTAATCAAAAACAAAAGCTTTCCAGAGAGATATTTTATCTAAATTGAAAATTGAATGAAATAAGTGGTTCCCCGTATTTGACGGTGACAGGGGGTTTAGCATCACCTTAACGAAGGGTGAATTATTTGGAGAAATGAAATGTTACATGTATTCTGTTAAATGGCAGAAGCGAGGTTTACCTCACATACATATTTTATTGTGGCTTAAACTACGTTTCACTCCAGATCAGATAGATGATGTTATTAGCGCAGAAATACCAGACCCAGCCGAAAATCCTCTTCTTTATGAAATCGTCAAGGCCAACATGATCCACGGACCTTGCAGTAGCTTAAATAACAGGTCGCCTTGCATGAAAGAAGGTTGTTGCAGCAAAAAATTTCCTAAAGAATTTCTGCAAGAAACTCAAACAGGAGATGATGGATACTCAAAATATCGACGTAGGAAACCGGAAGATGGTGGTTTTATTGTTGAAATAAATGACATCACCATTGATAACCGCTGGGTCGTACCATACAATCCTGTTCTTTCGCGGATTTTTGAAGCTCATATCAATGTGGAATACTGCAACTCTGTTAAATCGATAAAGTATGTTTGTAAATATATCACCAAAGTCAGTGATCAGGCTGTATTCGCTATAGAAGATAAAAAAGACGAAGTTAAAATTTATGAAAGTGGTCGATATATCAGTAGTTCCGAGGCAGTATGGAGAATCTTAAGTTTCCCTATTCATGAAAGATTTCCAACAGTCTTTCACCTCGCTGTTCATTTAGAAAATGGTCAACGCGTCTACTTCGATCAAAAAGATTCTAATCGCTTGAGGAATATCATAAATCATCCTCCTAAAACTATACTTCTTGCATTTTTTGAATTATGCCAGGTAGATAGTTTTGCAAGAACGCTTCTTTACGTTGAAGTTCCATCTTATTTTTTCCATTACACATGGAAGAAAAATAAATTTGAAAGAAGAAAACGTGGGGATG
Organism: Gastracanthus pulcherrimus; assembly: GCA_949152435.1. Lineage (NCBI taxonomy): Eukaryota > Metazoa > Arthropoda > Insecta > Hymenoptera > Pteromalidae > Gastracanthus > Gastracanthus pulcherrimus. The sequence continues at coordinate 73,595,876 of OX424575.1, forward strand.
ATGTCAGTGGCTGGCCTGAAGTAAAGAAAGATACGGCTCTAGGTAGAGTATATACCATCCACCCTAATAACTCTGAGTGTTATTATCTACGCCTTTTGCTTCACGACGTTCGAGGTCCAAAATCCTTTTTGGAATTGAAAACTGTTGATGGCATTGTACAACCTACATTTCAGGCAGCGTGTAAAGCCTTAGGTTTATTAGAAGACGAAAAGCACTGGGATGCAACTTTGGAAGAAGCAGTACTTTGTGACTCTCCACTCAGATTGCGAAATTTGTTTGCGGTTATGTTATTATTTTGTCATTTATCTGATGCTTCAAGTCTTTGGGAAAAGTACAAAGATCATCTTTCAGAAGATATTCGGCGTGAAATGGAAGCTCACTTACAAGATGGGATCATCAACTCAATGTTGAGTAAAATTTATAATAAATGCTTAGTTTGTCTGGAAGATAGTTTGTTGTCAATGGGTGGTCAATGTCTGCAGCAATATGGTCTGCCTCAGCCATCTAGAGATGAGTTATCTCTACAAAACAGAGACTATATTCGAGAAATCAATTACGATACGAATGCTCTGGAACAAATTATAACTGATAGCGAAATTTTACTGAACGATGAACAGTCTCACGTTTACAGAATAATTTTAGAAAGCGTCGATTAGTAGCGGTCAAATGTTTTTCCTTGATGCTTCTGGAGGAACCGGTAAAACATTCCTCATTAATCTTTTACTTTCGAAAATAAGAAAACACAACCGTATAGCCTTAGCTGTTGCTTCTTCAGGAATTGCAGCTACATTGCTGCAAGGAGGTAAAACGGCTCATTCTACTTTTAAATTACCTTTGAACTTAAATAAACTCCAGACACCAATTTGTAACATTTCAAAACAGTCTAATATGGCACAAGTTTTGAAAGAGTGTAAGTTAATAGTTTGGGATGAATGCACAATGGCCCATAAAGGTGGATTTGAGGCTCTCAATAGAACATTGCAAGATATAAGGGGAAATGATAAATTGATGGGGGGAGTCACTATTCTATTAGCTGGAGATTTCCGGCAAACATTGCCTGTTGTACCTAGAGGTACACGTGCGGATGAAGTGAATTCTTGCATAAAGAAGTCATATTTATGGCCTCATATTCAAAAACTTTCTCTGCACACAAATATGAGAGTTTATTTAAATAATGATGAATCTGCCGGAATTTCCGCAGAATCACTACTCCAAATAGGCAACGGAACTTTCCCGTCCGTAGAAGATGAGATTGTTATTCCATCAAATTTATGTACGGTAGTCACCACATTATCAGAACTTATTTCCAAGATATATCCTGATGTGAATAATATAAAAGATAAACCCATAGATTGGTTGTGCGAGCGAGCTATTTTAACGCCAAAAAATGATAAAGCAGCTACCATTAATGAGCTACTCTTGAATGTTTTTGAAGAACAGATTGCTGAATATAAATCATTTGATTCTGTTATTGAAACCGATGATGCTGTCCACTACCCTGTTGAATTTTTAAATAGTTTGATCCCACCCGGGTTTCCACCTTATAGATTGAACCTCAAAGTTGGAGCGCCTATAATGTTGCTGAGAAATCTTTGTCCTCCTAAATTGTGTAACGGAACTAGACTACAAATAAAAACTCTTCGTAAAAATGTTGCAGAAGCTACAATAATCACTGGAAGTGCTCGCGGGGAATCAGTTCTTATTCCGCGAATACCTCTAATCCCATCAGACTATCCGTTTGAGTTTAAGAGAATACAGTTTCCAATCAAGTTGTGCTTTGCCATGACCATCAACAAATCTCAAGGGCAGTCATTGAAAATGGCTGGCATCGACTTGATAGAAAACTGTTTCTCTCACGGACAGTTTTATGTGGGATGTTCTAGGGTAGGCTCCGCCAGTAATCTGGTAATATTAGCTCCAAAAAGCGACGTCGCTAACGTAGTTTACAGAGAAGTTTTAGACTAAGACATTTTTTATTGATTTATTATTACAAATGAAACAGAAAATCATAATTATATAATTGAATGAATTCTATTAACAAATGAATTCCAGACACTCAAATCGCGGGCGAAGCCGCGACGGGGGACGCTAGTACTCTATATGGAGACACTACCAAGTAATTTTCCTGCCTTTTTGCCTGGTGAGTTTATTTTAGCTACATGTTGTTATTTATGTGTCTATTTATTTATATTTTTTTATTGTATATTACTTATGTAATTTTTTATATTTTTATATGATTATAGCCTTGAAAAAGGGTCTAAAAGAAAGACGCGAAACATTGGCTTAAATAAATGAAAAAACTGTTTACTCAAAGAGAAGATTCATTCCATCAAAATGTTTAATAAACTTACATATTTATCAGATCGTTTCGATCGTTTATCAACATTTTTTTCGTATAAAGTAAGATGGATGGGTTAATTTTAGGTTAAAAAATGAAGTCCAAAAATATTTTTGGTAATGTCGTCATTAATTCTTGTAGTACTCGATGAGCTATAAAGTTTGAGACCTGGTAGAATATGTAAGTGTAAATAGTTGGAGAGTTATAATTAATTCCACCAGCTTAAGTTTTTAAGTTAGCGGCGAGTGTTAACGACAATGGTTAAATTTTTTTTTGATGGTAATAAATTAGTTAAAGACTAGTTAAAAAATACTATGTAGGTTTTTTGGATTTCGCTATGGCTGCTACTGCAGCTTAAAGTAGCTGCCCTTGTCCAGAGAAGAATTGAACAGATTCACAACGTGTGGCCCGATGACTGGCAGTGCTTTCGCTACTACACCCTGAGGGATGTAATCCTTGCGCCTCGCTTGCGAGGAGAAGGGCGCCACCGCGAGCACAACATCTGCGACATTGGCTGGTTTAAATTTAAATTCAACCTATCTTCGCACGCAGATGCAACTAGAGTTTCAATTTTAACAGGATATTCGTCGGTTGATATTGACACTCCCGCAAAGTGAGTATTGAGTTCCTCCACCATGAATCCATGCAATCCTGCCTAGCACAACTAAAACTTAATTATTCATGCTAAAAAAAGTTTTGACGATTGAGTATACTACTAGAATTGAAAATCAGTTTCGTCCTAACCGGCAAAAACAATTTTTCTTCGAGATAACAGTTGTGTAAGTCAAAATTTTGACCAGATAAAAACCTGATAGTTTTGGACATTTTTAATAACCTCAATTTTTGATGATTGTTCAAATATCAAATTTTTTTTAATCTTTGTTCCAAATAGTATCATCAAATAAAGTGGCACACCGTAGGATATCAAAATATGGAAGTTATAGCAGTCTTTGTGATACATCGCTTTACTAACTTTTTAAATGGGATCTCTTATAGTTTGATTTTATATGAAAGCTGGCATAAAGACCTTGAATTTGCACTGTTGCAACATCTAAGGACATTCTGGTCAAAAGTTATGCTCAATTGAAATTTTCAGAAAAAATTAGGTGGTAAATGAGAGACTGCAAATACGAGCCGAACTTTGTGCAATATTTTGCAATCTCCCATTTACCACCTAATTTTTTTTATAAATCTAAATTGAGCATAACTTTTTTCCTTAGAAGTGCTGCGACAACGCAAATTAATGGTCTTCATGTCAGATTTACACAAAATTACATACAAGTATCTATAATGTACATTATCCGAAGTAAATTACATGAAACTATAAGGGATCCCATTTAAAAGGTTAGTTGATATTCTATGGTGTGCCAATTTTTCTGTTGATACTGTTTGGAACAATCATCAAAGATTGACGTTATAAAAATGTCCAAAAATAACCGGTTTTAAGTCAAAATTTTGACTTATACAACTTGAAATGGACAAACTATGTGTCGATATGGGAGATGCGTAATCGCGGAGGGTTGGCCCTGTAAAAGATGCGCGGAATGCACTTGATCCTCTAGAATGTCAGATTACTCCGGCCGAAGCGGAAGTGATCTTCGGTTAGCCCCCTTAGTAGTGTTACAGGTGCCGCGATGCAATGCGTGCCACGTGTTCGAGTTGTTGCCTGGAGGGATATTCAGAGGTGGGGGGGCGGGGGGGGGAGAAAAAGGCCCCAACGACTCTGCACCCTGGTAGCCGGAGCTAGCAACCTTCAGGGTGCACGTCCAAGGGTCGAAGAGCCTACGGACGTCACCCCGGCTGAAAGTAAATACGTCGACAGGCTCGGCTCGAGAGGTGAGCTTGTCGAGTATCAAACTCCGGTTTGGAAGTGTTAGGAGATGTTTAAAAAAGTGTTAGAATATATATATTTTAAAGGGTTCATTATTAATTCAATGCATCTACATAGGATAGCGTTAAGTTTGATTCAATTCTAGGGTGGACTTGGCTATATAGAGTGGGTTAAGATTAGCCCACTCTAATAAGCGTTGCCGCTAGAGAGAGAATGACTGCTCTGCGGCCGCGCGGCTGTTTATATACCCGAGATTGTGCTATCACTTGCGTGTTATATGTCTCGACGCCACCTGTGAGTCGAGTTTGTAACTCTTTGCTTAATTCTTATGGTAACACGTGTGCCGGTATGTCGGTACACGCGTCCCACTTTTACCTCTTATCATTACATAATATGCCGTCTCAGACTGTTATCTCAAAGATAATTTTTTTTGACGGTTAGGACAAAACTAATTTTCAATTCTAGTAGTATATTCAATTGCCAAAATCTTTTTTAGCATGAATAATTAAGTTTTAGTTATTTGATTTGCGATTTTACGGAAAAATTATATAAGTGCTTTATATAATTTGGCTAGATCTGTGTACGTATGCGGGTGAGGGACTGGACGTAATCTGTAAGTGTTTGGGTTTAAAAACATGTGGGTGTGGTATGTATGTGTTACTTAACCCTTTACGGGGCGGATGCCACTACAGTGGCACCCTATTTTTGTTCAGTTTTTTGTGCATAACTTAGACAGTTTCAGCTTAATATCGCTCAAATATTTTTCTATATAATCTTAGATACCTAAGGAATAAAATCCTCAGATTAAATTTACAAATGTTTGTTTATATAATTAGTTAAAAACAATTTACGATAAAAAAAATTTCTTTCGATTTTTTAGATTTAATTCACCCCGCAAAGGGTTAATGGAGTAATATGAGACATACCGGAGTAAAATGGTACATGGTAGAAACCGATAAATTCATTCGTATAATATCATTTAACAATAATTTGGGTGATGTGGAAGAGTATTGATAAAATGGAACATGGTAGACATCGATAAATTAGTTCATACAACGTTATTTTACAATCATTGGGGTAATATGAGACACGTTGTGGTAAAATAGAATATGGTTGAAATCGATGAATTCATTTAAATAACGCTATTTTACAATGATTACAGTAATATGGAGCACTCTGGGATACTATAGGATACTAGGGGTAAAATGGAACATGGTGAAACTGTATATGTGTGTGTTTGTGTGTTTGTATGAGTATGCATGCACGGAAAAAAGTTTTGTACAGCTGTTGTCCAGGCTGGTATAACAGTTGCGCAAAACTCAGAGAGTTCTGCACTTCCATCGTATCGCACAGCTACTCTCTCATGTTTATACGTCCGCTGCCCAAAAGTCGAACATACGCTGTACGAAATCGATGTGAATTGGCGGATTCTGTTACATGGGAGTCTGCTGCAGGAATTGTACGCTTGATACATCGCGTTGTTTTATATTTTGATCGCCATGCAAGATGAATAATTTTATTGTGTATGTCCCTGTATATATCCTAATTACCGACATCCGATAATGTCCTAATTACTGATATCACGTATGTCCTAATTATCGACACCTTGTATGCGTACCAATTACCAACACCTTGTGCACGTACTGATTACCGACAGACTGTAGATGTTCTAATTACAGCATTTGATAATGTCCTAATTACTGACATCATGTATATGTCCTAATTACCGATACCTAATATGTGTACCAATTACCGACACCTTGTATGTGTATCAATTACCGACAGTCTGTAACTGTCCTAATTACCGAGGTCCTGTATATGTTCTAATTACCGACACCCTGGCTATGTCGTAATTACCGACATCATATATGTGTCCTTATTATTGACACGTTGTATGTGTACTAATTAACGACACAGTGTATGACCTCATTACCCTTAGTCTGTACAGGTCCCAATTACTGTGTGTATCAATCATCGACATCTTGTATGTGTACCGATGATCGACACCTTGTATGACTCCTTACCCTGAATCAGGATCTGGCTGGATATTGAAATGGGAGCATAAGAAGCTTTATAATGGCGCTGTAATTGCATTGAATTTACCTATCGAGCAAATATGAATTGAAATCAATAGCGAAGTTCAATGAACATTTAAACAAAAATGAAGATCCAGGGTTCCAAGCAGAGTTTAATTGTAAGTAAACAAACATTCTTTGGATATGATTTGTAAAGAATATATTATTGTTATTTAAAAAAATTATATTAGTTGTTTTAAATATTAAATTAATAATTAATAAAATTGTAGATTAGGCCTGCAGCCCGCTACCTAGGTAAGGACAATAATGTCCGTAAATTAATTACAAATTACACATACATGATGTCGGTAATTAGGATATATATAGGGTCTCGGTAATTAGGACAGCTACAGGCTGTTGGTAATTGGCACACGTACAAGGTGTCTCTGCAATTGGTACACATACAAAGTTTCGGTAATTAGGATATATACATGGTTTCAATAATTAATTTTTTATACACATGTTAATGTATGAAAATCAATAAAAATTAACAACACGTGTACTTAATAGTTCTTAAGGGGGTACGTATAGTTAGAAATTTCAAAAAAAAAATTTTATTTTATTTTCTGAAAGTACAACATTTTAAAAATGTTGTGTTAAAATTTTATCGAAGTCGGAACATAACTTACGAAGATATACCATTTAAAGCGATGGGACCTCGAGCGTCCTACTCGGAAAGAAAAAAGGAACTAGGACAGTCTCTTGTTTCGGGGCTACAGTAACACTCGCGAAGTTACTGTACGAGTCCTGTAGCGCGTGCTGCTCCAGACCCAGCGGGGGAGCGTGGCGCTCCCCAGCTCGGTCTGCAGCAGCACGCGGCGAGTTGCACGAGAGCTCCGCGCGCTCGGAGCGCTGTGTGCCTTCATAGCGAACTATATATACAGTGCGTTTCATAACTTTAAGACCACCCACATTTTGGGCTAAATCAGTGTAATTTAATATTGTATTGATACATCAACTTTATAATCTTGAAAATAATCAAATTTCTCAACATTTTACGCTATTTAGACAATTTAAAAATTTTTCGTAGTATTAAAATAACGAAATATCGTATTTTAGGCTGTTTCATAACAATAAGACCGCTATTAAGTTTTCTTAATTTATTGCTGTGCTCACAATGTATATATATATATATCACTACTTGTAAGCGCTGATGTATTATTTTTATTTCAATTTAACAATTACCGTACATACATACATCCTACACATAATATTAAGCTCTAATAATAATTATAATGTTTTCATATGCAGCTTTAATTACAATAAATTACATTATTAATAAATCTTATTTTTGTAATTCTTTTCCGCATATTATATTTTTTATTTTAGAGTAAATAAGTAATATAATGACAAATCATAGTTTAAATTAATTTATTGTAATATACAGTAGGAATAGTAATAAAATAATATAACTTTACAGTGGTCTTATTGTTATGAAACAGCCTAAAATACGATATTTCGTTATTTTAATACTACGAAAAATGTTTAAATTGTCTAAATAGCGTAAAATATTGAGAAATTTGATTATTTTTAAGATTATAAAATTTATGTATCAATACAATATTAAATTACAGTGATTTAGCGCATAATGTGGGTGGTCTTAAAGTTATGAAACGCACTGTATAGCATTCCCGCCTATACAAAATGTTGTTGCTCATTTACAGAGCTATAATGTATTAATACTTTTTATTAATTTCTTTTCATCCATTATTTACAATTATTTGAAGAAAATTGCTTTCTAAAAAATTTGAAGTATTATTTATTATATAAACTTATGAAAATAAATAAATTCAAATTTCTTTTAAGAGTATGTCGGAGGAAATGATGATTCCTATATCGTATTTGTTGCAAATTACTGAATTATTGATTATAGAACAATAATAATAATAATAATAATAATAACAATAATAATAATAATAATAATAATAATATTAATAATAATAATATACAATTCAAATATTCAGCATCTACTGTTTAGATAATATATGTATATTTTAAACTATCAAAATCAATCACATATAGGTGTAAAATTGTACCAATTAAGGCGTCACAAAACCATTTTGACTGTAAATGCAGTGAATGGGAAAAAATTAGTCTCTTTGGACTTTTAGATTTAAGGAATGAAACAATATTTTGCACTTAAAAAAGTATAGCGTAACTTAATATGTATTCACAAGTACTGGCCGTGGAAGCGAGTTCTAAGTATAATTTTTAACTAATAATTTTTAACTAATAAACCTTTTTTTTGTTTATTATAAATAATTGTTGAGTACGGTAACTAAGTATAAGAACGTATTTTAATTTTTGAAGAATGACATGTTATTTTATTTAAAGGATGCCAAGGGCGCAAAAAGACTAGTATAAAATCTGGAATGTAGATTAGGGTCAATACTCGAAGTCAAACTAACAAGTTTTAAATAATATTACAATGTAATAAATTTTTAATTTACGATTATTTTTGCAAATAGATCAAAAAACTTGTTTTTATTTTTATTTTTGTTCATCGTATTTTATTCTATACGGAGTAAAAAAGTACTAAGTAGTTGGATAATCTACTATTTTTATTACAGTGCTACTTTAGCAGCATTTTCAAAGGAGAATGATAAATCGGTAATTTCGAAGTAATAAATCAATAAATCAAAAAATGAAGTAATAAAATGTTTCGGCGAACTACACTTGTTTTTGTTTCATTATTATATATGCTCTATGTGGATTAATGTGTCAGCATTATCGTTGTCATAGACTTTATAGGCATGATAATATATTATTGATATTGATTTATTGATTTATTACTTCGAAATTACCGATTTATCATTCTCCTTTGAAAATGCTGCTAAAGTAGCACTGTATTAAAAATAGTAGATTATCCAACTACTTAGTACTTTCTGACTCCGTATAGAATAAAATACGATGAACAAAAATAAAAATAAAAACAAGTTTTTTGATCTATTTGCAAAAATAATCGTAAATTAAAAATTTATTACATTGTAATATTACTTAAAACTTGTTAGTTTGACTTCGAGTATTGACCCTAATCTACATTCCTGATTTTATACTAGTCTTTTTGCGCCCTTGGCATCCATTAAATAAAATAACATGTCATTCTTCAAAAATTAAAATACGTTCTTATACTTAGTTACCGTACTCAACAATTATTTATAATAAACAAAAAAAAAGGTTTATTAGTTAAAAATTATTAGTTAAAAATTATACTTAGAACTCGCTTCCACGGCCAGTACTTGTGAATACATATTAAGTTACGCTATACTTTTTTAAGTGCAAAATATTGTTTCATTCCTTAAATCTAAAAGTCCAAAGAGACTAATTTTTTCCCATTCACTGCATTTACAGTCAAAATGGTTTTGTGACGCCTTAATTGGTACAATTTTACACCTATATGTGATTGATTTTGATAGTTTAAAATATACATATATTATCTAAACAGTAGATGCTGAATATTTGAATTGTATATTATTATTATTAATATTATTATTATTATTATTATTATTATTATTATTATTATTATTATTATTATTATTATTATTGTTCTATAATCAATAATTCAGTAATTTGCAACAAATACGATATAGGAATCATCATTTCCTCCGACATACTCTTTTTACTCGGCGAGATATTTTAATTTGATACATTATTTTTTTTTTATTAAAAAATGAGACATTTCTTTATCGAAAAAAATAATTTTTTTCAAACATCCGCTATTTTATTAGAAATTTAAATTGTGACAAAAATCGCGCAATAAGTATACGGGAATACTGTATTTTAATTAACCTCTTTGTATTTTTTGTTTTAGATAAGCCAATCATGAGTAGCATGGTTCACCGCATGACTACATTATTTTTTGAGGACCTCTGAACAATCGACTATCAGTCACTTGTTTTTCAATATTTTTACATGAAAAAATTACTATAACTACTTGAAATATATGTTATTCAAACTATATAACATAGGCTACAAAAAATCAAACCCATCTTCAAAAAAAATTCACAAAATAAAGCGTATGGTTTGCTTTCTAAGTATACGTACCCCCTTAAGTCTCACAAGTATTTTGTTTCAGGAATTGATGTTAAAAATCGTTAGAAATTGATTCGATAATTGAAAGTTGCGATTTTACTTATCGGACGATCTTTGACTTTGTTTGCGTGCATCAGGAGTACGACACGACTCGGAGCGCGGCAGTCTCGTCGTT